>CAIGRP010069265.1:0-25142 GCA_903798385.1 Fraxinus cuspidata
AATCCACTAAGTTGCATAGACGGTATCAGTCTTGCATATACAGTATCTGTTGCATATACGGTGTCTGTCTTGCATAAACGGTATCTGACCTGCAAATACGGTATCTATCATCTAAATACGGTATCGGTACTACAAATACGCTAGTTGTCAATATTTTACTCGTTAAGCCGGTATTTAACCACTTAAATACAATACCAACAAAATGTTGAAGATGTTGAGAGTTACAGGTTTTCGAAGCTATGAAATGAGGGAGAAAAAAACAGAGAAGTTTGTAGAGGTAGAACACAAGGGACAAAACCAATGGGGTTAGGTATGAGGTTAGCTCGTCGGTTCGTATGAGTTGGCTAGTGAAAATCGATAAATGAAAATGTAATTTTCAGTAAAAAAAATGGGGGGCTCACTCCCATTCCCCACCAAGGAACGAGTTGGTGAGGCAAGCCTAGTTGAGCAGGGAGTTTTGGAAACAAGCAAGCTTTCATTCAGTAGTCCATACATAAGCCTGAGCTGATTCACGTGGTGGGTTGAGCCAGCATGAGGATGTGCGAGCCGAACTACTCGACTCAGCTAATTAACATCTCTAAACGAAGTGATACCAGTGGAAATGGATAATTTGAAATGGTAAGGTAGACAAGAAAGTGAGAGCATGCAAGTGTGGGAAAAGAAAACAATTATATAAGGGTTGTTTGAGCCCAATTTTTGGGTTAATATGTTTTGAAATGGCGATTGTTGTTGTTGTTGTTGTTATTATTATTATTATTATTATTATTATTATGTGTAGTTAAAAAGTAGAGAAAAATTTTGAATTTACGTGTAAAATTATTTTATTAACAGAGTGTGCAGTTGAAAGTGAACAAGAGCTAAATTTCATAAGTTGGTTAATATCTCAGAGGATAATTTTAATATTATCTAAGCTATTGTAACCTACTCGCAATCTTTCACTATAATATGAAAGAGGCTAATTTGCTGGACACGTGTTGCAATTTTCTATTGTCAACATATCCTTTTTTTTAATCTTCACACTACCATCACTTCGTTCATTTTCACACCCAACGTAAACACTCTTTGTTCATTTTCTTTTCTAATTTCTTTCACACCGATGTCTGAGCCTCCAAGACCTACCCACAACAAGTTGGAACCATCTGCCTCCATCTCATATAGAAAATTGAGCACAGCCAACATCAGGTCCTCTACACCTTACAAAGTTTCTGCGGTTTTTAAAGAGTTCTTTGGATTTATGTTGTGTGGGTTTCGAGGTAGAAGATTCGGTGCTTCAGACATGTTTAGAGGCGGTATGTAGATGATGTTTCAAATCTTGGGCTTTGATTTCTATTATTTTGCTTTATTCTTGTTCATATTTTGAATATAGATGAATTTCATACGATTTTAACTAATTATTGGTAGTTTATGTGCTGGAGGGGGATTCTTGAGGAATTGAACAATGATAATATATTGTATTTCTTCATTTTTGGATTTTTGCTTTAAATATGGGGTTTTAGGATATTTTAAAAGAATTATAGCATTTGGGTTTATGTTGGTACAGCCGTTTTGCTTGTGTTTTGGTATATTGTTTTAAATTATTTTTATTTTTTACATTTTTCTTACGGGATTTTTAGTCCGACAACCTTTTCGAGTTTTGGAAAGGAAAATCTTGATCAAGATTGGGTTGAGCCCTCATTGCATCTCTTCAATTTAAGAACGTTCCAGCATCTTGGAGGAGAACGAGTTTATGATGCCTTCCATTTATTGGAAATAGAATCTTTGAAATGAATGGATAATTGAAAAAGGCGAGCATTTCAGGTGGGCTTAAATTATCTAAGAAATCTTTATTTTCTTCCTGGAACATCTGTATTTAAACTTCGCAGATGCTTATAATTGTGATTTTGTGAATCATTTAATATTAGATGTGAACAAATTTTGATCCATTTTATGATTACAAGTTCCCTTCATTCCCCCTTTATCCACACCTTCCTCTAATAGTTTGGATTTTTCCATGTATCTGAAAATTGAAATTGGATGGTTAGAAATGTTTGCCAGTGCTCACATGGATTATTCATCTATTGAATTATGCATCGTACACTTAGTTGATCCATATCATCGATTCTTAAAACTCACTGATGCTGGGAAGGGGAAAAAAATTGTCTCCGTGCCGTGCGTGCACGGAGACTTTTTTTTTTTTAATTTAAAGATACATTTTTTTATTACATTTTTTCCTATTCTTGAAGTTGAATCAAGATAATATATATTTTTCAAAACATAAACTGCGAATGGATTGCATCTGATAAAAATCCTCAAATTGGTTTCTATGTCGAGTTTGTAAATATAATTTGTATGTCGAGGTTTATTCTTTATTTTGTCACACGCTTATTTTTAACATTATCCAATTAACGTGCAACGCACATTTACCCCACTAGTCTTTTCGAAAAGACTGTCATATCTTAAACTATCGAAGAGAAAAAGACTCCTTTATGACTAATATATTTTATTTATTGGACTGCCTCACGTTTTTTTACCTTGGGCCTATTTGTGTAATCTAGGTTTGGGCCTATGACTTAAAAACGCATGCTTGGAAACACATTTATGGTCTTATATTGGTGATGAGATCTTGCCTTACACGTAGTGCATTTTTGGGCGTTGGATTTAACTTTTGGAGTTCCATATAAAAGGCTCCCTCAACCTCATTTTTCATAATGAATAAGTGTATTGTATTAAGGTTTCCTCTAACTCTTCGTTTTCTCTGTCTCTTCTTCAATCTCTGTAAAATCTTGAATGGATTCTTTGATGTACTTAGTTTATAATCTGTGAGTTCGATTGTAGTTCACTGTGGTGAACTTTGTTTGTGAGGCAAGAGTAAGACATTGAAAAAATCCAACATTTCTTCATACATTTGTACTACATCATTCTTGGTTCATTTTATTGGATCTGAAATGTATTTATTTGTAGATTCTCAACGGTTGAGTAGCGTTTAGAGCATGTGAACATTCGAACCCTTGGTGGGTGAAAATTACTTTGTCTTGAATCTTTGATTTTTGTAATTTATTTCTCTGCAAACGTTTGGTAATTTTTCAATGTTTTGATAAACTCGTTTGGATCCAACAAGTGGTATTAGAGTAGTTTTTCAAAAAGGGGTTTAGGGTTTTGTGAAATTTTGAAACCCTAGTTTTTCAAAAGTTTGCAAAATTGGTAATCACTTTGATTTCTGAAATATTTTGTGAAAACAAATTTTGTTTTCTACAAAGAAAATTGTTGATGTACCTTCAATTCCACTTTTGGTTGGATTTTTTTTTGAGACTGTGTTTTTCTATGTTAAATTAAAAAGATCTTGAACAATCTATTGGTATTCGTGAGATTTCTTAAAGTTCTTTTGGAAAATCCTTTAACTCGCTTTGATCGGAAAAAATCTTGTGTCGCTGAGTTCGGGCAATTTTTGATAACTTACTACTAAGTTACGGTGGTTTTTTGTAACTCGTTTTGGTTATTGGTTGGTTAAGTTGACTAACTTCAATTCCTACTGATTTCTTGACTCAGTTCTTAAGTTCTACTAAGCCACTTTGACTCATTGGGTTTCTTTATACAATTTGGAGATTTTGATTCGTTTTTGGTATTCTTTAATTATTTCCTTCATTTCGAAACTTTAAGTTTTAGACTATAGTATTCTCTCTCGTACTCTTTTACATTTTTGTTGTTAAAATTCTCTATACTGTCTGAATTTGAATTGGTTATTGAAGTAAGAGATTTACATTTGTCCAAGATCTCCTATAATGATCTCGGAATATGGGGGAGCAGTGAACCAAAGGGTTTTCACTCCTTAAGCATGTCAAATTTACAATTCAATTTGATAAACTACTTTGCATTGCTCACTTATGTCAGGTTTTTGACAAAAATTTTATGTGATTTATAAGTTTGTTGCGTAAAGGAAGCTTGTTTAATCTTAGTTTAGAAGTCCAGTTTGATTAGGAATAAAATTTCATGGTGTTTTGGGAGTTTGATTGAATTAAGGACTTCTTCTTCATCTTGGACTCCACAACTTAGAGATTTAGCTTATATAAATACTCCACAAGGTATAGACACTTAAAATGGGAGAAAAGGCAAGACTCAATAAAGATTTTAANGTTTCTTGGTATAATAAATTATCATTTTCCACAATTTTCTTATTTTTCTTCACTTATCTTATAGCGTGATAAGGAAAATTGGGGAAACTACCACTATTGAAACAATATGGGCAAAGTTAGGAACTCTTTAACTAAGACGATGCCAAATAATTGTAATCTCTTGAAACAATTCTATAACTTTAAGTTTGATTTCTCCTCAAAACATTGGTAAGCCCACAAAATTAATTCAAGATATAGTTAACTGTGATAAGATATTGTCTGATGATTAACAAGTTGCCTTGTTAAAGTCCTTAGGTGATAAATATAGGGAGATCATATATGCCTTAGAATATGGGTGAAAAGGTCTTATAGTTGATATTATAGTCTCAACTTTAAGGAATAGAGAACTTGAATTATAATCTGAATTTAGAGATTCTAAGAGTGATGAAGGGTTGAATATAACAGAGAAATTGAACCAAAATAAGATAAATAATTTCAGCAACAATAACTTTTATAAGAGAGGAAAACTCCAAAATTAAGTTCAAAGATAAGAACAAGAACCAAGGAAAACCTAAGAACAATGTAATGAACAAATTTTTACCTTTGGAATCATTTCTACATGTACCATAAAGAATACTTCATAAACAAAAGAAAAATATAATATTTTCTTAAAATGTAAAGGTTTAAAATTGATTAAAGAGAAATACGATGAACATTATTAAATATCCTTAAACTACATGATTTATTCTTCATTTTCACCAACGCAAGCATAATCCACCTCCGATCACCTCAAACCCGCCATTTAAGTTACTTATAAAAGGTTTAAAAAATACATTTGAGACATAAATTTAAGTAAATAAGTAATAACGAATTGCATCTCATATTTAAACACGAAAAATCATAACATACATTTGGAGACACGAGAATTAAATTCCGAACTTCGTGGTTATAATTCACATGCGTAGCTACTAAACTTCGATTATTTGAACTTACACATATATGACTTATTATAATCATAACTTGTATTTTCGTATCATCATATTCATAACATAAATTTTCATAATTCAAATATTGAAAAAACAATCCATACTACTATACTTACAATCGTACGGAAGAAGACAAAGGTAAATCGAAGAACTTTTTTTTGTTAGACTTTCACTCCAAAATTCCTTTGGACTGTGTGCTAAAGTTTGTAATGTGAAAATGTGTATGTGGAAGATGAGTTGAAAGGAAGATAAATATAAAGTATAACGTAAGTTGTGTGAGAGTGTAAGTGATGCGGGAGGGGGTATAAATAGGGATTTCTAAGGTTAGACACATTTACCTATTTTTGGTACTAGCATTCATTTATTTATGAATGCCACAAGTTTTTCCATATAAAATGTAGTCAATCACTCAACTAATTATTCAATTAAATATATTAATAAATATATAATTCCTACTAATAGGACATTGCCATATGACTAAAACATTTTATTTAGTTTTGACAAATTAAATATTCTATCATATCATATAAAAATGTGAGATTTCTAATTACAAATGCATAAATAATGCTTCTAATTGTTAATAGATGAAATTTTATCTAATTATAATAATTAACCAATTAATTAGGTTAATTGACATGTAAAATTTATATCAAATCATGCAATTACATTTAATCAAAGTAGAAATTAAGTTAATTTCCATAATCTAAATATGGAAATTCCATAATCTTTTCCTTGACTAAACATGACAATTTCATGATTATTCTTTTGCCAAAATTTGATATTAAAAAAGTGCACATTGGGTCCTTCAACTATGGAAAGTCATCAATTTGGTCCCCTAACTTTCAACATTTTACACTAAGGTCCCAAAGTCAAGATTAACGACTATTAGGAATTTTCCAGGTGTTATAATCTACCTCTCTTAAAATAAATTTTCATCCTCGAAAATAACCTTAGAGTCATTGTCAAATAGTTAGGGATACTTAGATCGTATTACATCCATGCATTTCCAACTTGCCTCTTTAACTTAATAGTGTGGCCATAACACTGTGACCAATGATATTTTCTTTTATTGTGAAGCTTTTGTACTTTCAGAGCTATAACTTAAAGCAAGGTTTCCTCATAGCTCAAATCCCACTAAATTTTCAAGGGTTGATGTTTCACCATGTAATTTAAATAAGGAACGTACTTCTTGAGCACATATGAGGAAAACGTCGTGTGCTGTAGAAAGCTCTACTGGCAAAGCCAATTGATAAGCTACATTTCCAATCCATTGGAGTATCTCGAAAGGTTCAATTTACCTCGACCGAAATTTCTCTTTCTTGCTAAATTGTAAGACAAGTTTCATTTGTATGACTTTCAAAGTACTTCGACAATAAATTCCAGTTCTTTCGCTTTTATATGCATAAATTTTCTAATGATTCTTAATCCGATCATGGAGTCACTACACCAAAAAACACCTTTTGCAGTGGCCAAAAAACGCTACAAACGGCCGTATCTCTTCCCTCAACGGCAACACCGACCCTTCACAACACACGCTAAAACGCTGCAAACGGCCTTTTGCAGCGTTTTAGCGTGTGTTGTGAGGGTCGGTGTTGCCGTTGAGGGAAGAGATACGGCAACGTTTATTCACCATTGCAAAAAAGTTCTTTTGCAGTGTTTTTTAAACGTTGGAAAAGACCTTTTTGCAATATTTTTAAAACTTTGCAAAAGAACTTTTTCGCACGTTTATTCACCATTGTAAAAAGTTCTTTTGCAGTATTTTTTAAACTATGCAAAAGACCTTTTTGCAATATTTTTAAAACTTTGCAAAAGAACTTTTTCGCAACGTTCAATAAACGTTGCGGTAGACCTTTTTGCAACATTTTTCCAATGTTGCGGTAGACCTTTTTTGCAACGTTGCGGTAAACATTTTTGCAACGTTTTTCCAACGTTGCCGTATTCTCATCCTTTGTTTTTGGCAACATTCTGCAAACGTTGTCATTGGTCATTTTAATATTTTTTTAAAAATTATTTCTCATTTTTTTATATATGGCTTACTACGCTACCGAAAGTCATGTTCTTTGATCAAACAATTCGAATGATAAACTTACAATTCGCATAATAAACTTGTAAAATGTTCTATACATTCGACCTAATTAAAGATGAGACAAAATTGTTGTTTTAACTATTCCATTAGAACAAGAATATTGTGCCTTAAATTTTACACTTAACTGAAAATGAATGGCCTTAAATTTTATGCTCAAAGTCCTCAGCTTCACTATCACTTTCCCGACCAGGTCTAAATGGTATTAGATCATGCAATCAGTTCAGATGCACCTTAAGTAAAATTCAAAAGGCAGACAATATACAGATTTTGCACTTTTAACCATAAATAGAATATCCAATAAATACAGAGATGTAACAAGACATCAAAAAATATAAGAAATCATGATTAAAATGGGAAAATATGTTCTTGCTTTGAAACTAATTAAACCATAGTATATACATTATTATTCACTCCATTATACATGTTTTCTATTTTAAATATCAACCCAGCATCAATAACAACTTTTCCATCATTCTGATGACCACTCACAAAAGGTACAATAATTCATACTAGATTTTTGGAACAGTGCTCAGCAAGTTTGGATTGATATTTTGTAGCATCAGAAAAGGAGTTGCTGCAAAAAACATGAAATGAAGCCCATGTTTGAGCCCTATGGGAACAAGGTACCTCGCATAGGCCTCGCACCATCCACTCCATCCCTCGTTGAAGCATCATTCCAGCAATACCACATACCTTTGCTGGCTTGAAGCTCTGACAAAAGTTCGCTACCATTGCAAAATATTTAAACAAGATATACTCATGTTTATAGACTATAAATAATTAACCCAAATATTCATCTATTGTAATACAAATTTATTTTTGTACGTGTGTATGTCTGTCAAATTAATCACAATAGATTATTTATAAGATTAGTTTTAGATGATAACCTTGATAAGTGCATCCACTTTTTGTCCATTATAGGCAATGGCAGATCCATTATGGCAGTGGCAAATCCTGGAATTTAAGTGAGTTAGGGCAATCGTTGTTCGTTGTACTTCAATGACTAAATAATGAGATTATTTATTAATATTTTAATTAGTTGATGATGTATTTTTTTATAATTAGATATTGATAGAGCAAAAATTAGTCCATCAAACAATATATGTTTTAGCAATCTGGGTTTCATCATGAATTAAAAAAATAAAATAAAAAAGTGAGTGTGGTTGTGTAGAAGGGAGCAGGGAGCAGGGAAAGAGAGAAAGTGAGTGTGGTGGTGTAGCACAGGAGAATGCCAGCCCACGTGAAATATTTTTTGAGGGGCTGTTCGAAGAGCTGCTATCCCCAGTTAGTCAGCAACTAAGGATCTTAATACTTGAATGTGTCAACTGAATTCTTAATAATTGAATGTGTCAACAAGACTCTTAAGACTTGATTGAAGTCTTCACAACTCTTACTTCACTACTAAATCTCATAAATCTTAATAAACATCCCAATTCGGGATGATAACATATAAAAATAGCAATTGGAAGAAGATAAGGAAAACCATCTAAAATAAGGCAGACATGTCAACAATTCATTTATATAATTACATAAATAAGTGATGGTTAAATCCTAAAAACATTCTATGAAAGCTCACCCAGTGTAATAATCTCTTGGCAAATAGATGTCCTTTAAAGGGCCAAATTTTCCAAAGGGCCTCAGGTCTTCTGGCCTTTATAGAGCAAATCAAACAATTAAGTAGTAAACCAAGTAGAAGTTGTAATAAATGGACAAGCAGAACACCTTGATTTAACGAGAAAGAAAAAATGAACAGCACAAAGGTTACATTACAACCACTAAAAATAGTAAAATTTAATCACCAATTTCAAACAAGTTATAGATCACTCATAATTGTGAAATGTCTAGATCCATAGCAAATAAATCACACATATTTTAAAAACAGTAGCCACTCTCATGGAAAATGATTTAAACCCTGTTAAGCCATTAGACCTTGTAGTTTTTGCTAGACTTTATATTTTTAAATAAAAGTTCCACAATAGAGCAAGATAACTAGGAGAACAAGAAAAGACGGCCATAATGTACTTCAAATTAGGTTATCAAAATCCAGAGCCCGAAAGTGCAGTCACAAATACTTTCAAGAGTTAAGATAATATACATAATTACATTTTAAGTTGACAAAGCTGATATTTCAATGGCATTAATTAACTTCAGAGTGTAATGAAAGGGAAGAAGAAAATTGACAAGTAATGCTTACCGACAGTCATGGCGAAGGTTGTGAACTAAAAGACTAGTTGGACCACCTCCTCTACCATGACCACCATGACGTCCTCTTGGACTGGGGCTCCTTCCTCTTCTGCCATAACCTCTTGGTGGTGATGGGGTCACCGTGGCCGTGGCAACTGGCAAGTTCAAAGGAAGAATGGATTATGGAAGATTGACGATGGTGAGACTTGAGGTCTAGAGGGAGAGCAAGAGAAAAATAAAAATTAGGGCTCCAGGCATTGTCCAAACCGAAGGTTTGCAACGTTTGTAAACATAAAAGTCGGGTCGGGTCAACCTAAAACCCGATTCAAAAAGGTCCACAATTAAAAAAATTGGCGCAACCCAACTCGCCAGAACCTCATTACTTTTTGCAACATTTAATAAACGTTGCGAAAAGGATCTTTTGCAACGTGTAAAAAAACATTGCAAAAGATCAACTTTTTGCAACACTTATCGAACGTTGCAAAAAGATGATCTTTTAACTTTTCACAATGTTCAAAAAACATTGCGAAAGGCGACATTAGCAACATACATTTATAAAATGTTGCCAAAGCTCAATTATATTAACCAATAACAACATTTACTTATTAAAATGTTGCGATAGACCCCTTTAGCAACACTTAACTACCGAATGTTGCTGTTTATGTGTTGCAAATGCTCATTTTTGGCGTAGTGAGTGTCTGTCGAACCAAGAGTGCTGTCATTCGAGTGATAGTGTCTCCCAAAGTTGTGACTAATTCGAGACTTAATCTTTCGAATTCCTTCAATAGAGATTTTTGAGCTATCAACATTGCTGCTTTATCTGTGGTTTTCCTACTTAAAGCCCTTACCACTACGTTTGCCTTGCTTGGTAATAGATTTCACTATCATAATCCTTTACTATTTCAAGCCATCTTCTCGGCCTTATGCTCAATTCTTCTGAGTAAAAATCTAAGTAAAAAATATAATTGAGGCTCTTATTAATTATATAAATGTCACATTTATCCCGGTAGAAGTAGTGTCTATAAATCTTCAAGGTGTGTACTACAGCTACGAGTTCTAGGTCATATTTTGGGTAATTTTATTCATAAGGATTCAACTGTGTAGATGCATAGGCAACTACCTTGCCTTGTTGCATTAATACACAACCATGTCGTGCTTGGATACAACACTGTATATTACAAAACCTTTTGATCCTTTAGGCGCATTAATTAACTTCTTTAATTCTTCAAATGTTTCTCGTGCTCTTCTTCAATATTCGAATAAATCAAAATGCCATTGATGAATACAATGACAATTTGATCTAGGTATTCATCGAATACGTGGTTTATCAAGTCCATGAGTACTCCTGGAGCATTAGTCAAGCTAAATGGCATAACTAAGAACTCATGACCATACCAAGTTCTAAAGGCCGTCTTTGTCATATCGCTAGATTTGATCCACAATTGGTGGTATCTTGACCTCATGTCGATCTTTAAAAATGCCCTTACGCCTCGTAATTGGTCGAACAAGTCCTTAGTCCTAGGAAGTGGATAATTATTCTTAATAGTGATTCTATTCGGTTCACGATAGTCGATGCACATCCTCATTGATCTATCTTTCTTTTTTACGAATAACATTGATGCTCCACATGATGATACATAGGTCGATGAATCCCTTTTCCAACAATTCTTCTATTTGTGATTTCAATTCATGTAATTCCTTGGTGTCATTCTATAAGGAGCCTTAGAAATATGTGCGGTGCCGGGAATCAAATCAATTGTGAACTTCATTTCCCGTTTCGAAGGCCTCCCTGGTAAGTCCTCGAACAAAAAACAAAATTTTTGTAACTTCCATTCTACTTTGGCACTCCCCATTGTCAATGATTTATCTTCCTTTGCCAACATATATTCATCTTACTTCAAGAGTCTTCTGGCTTTCACTGAAATAACTTGGAGTAGGGGTTTTGTCACTAAAAGGAAAAGTTCTATCCTTTAGACTACCTAAAAACTACTTCTCTTTCAAAGCATAGCATGATTCTTAGAAATCCAATCCATACCCAAAATTACATAGAATTCATGTATATTCAAAACATATAAGTTTGTTTCCCAAGTCATAATATCAATTTCTACCTTAGTTGTCCTTATTATATGATCTTTATCTTGTGCTTCTCTAATTCCATCCTTGAAGATAAGTCATCATGTCAAGGTCGCTATCCCTGTAAAAACTCGAGTTGATAGTTCTACAACTTTCAACCTTAGTTTCTAAAAACGTCTCACCAACTATTCTCTTATTGAGGTAACTGACGCCAATTTTCCAACTATCTTCTATCCGTTGGCTTTACTCGGTGATAATAAATCGTATACTTATAATCCTTCACTAGCTCCAACAAGTTGTGATTCAAGTTCCTTACATATTTCCTATTCAACCTCAAGAATATCTCATGTTTCCAGGTTTAATGTCTAACCGATTGCGAGCATCTATCATCTATTTAAAAAATAAACTTATATTGACTTAACTTTCTAATTTGAACAAATATAACTAAGTTTAGCACATTGTTTCATAATTAAACATGCTCCAAAATCATACTTCCCTTAAATATAGGTTCCCAAAATAAAGATTTCTAAATTAGATATTTTCATAATTAGAAATTTCTAAATTCAGAAACTTTCTTATTTAGGGTACTTTCTTGAAGGCTAATTAGCACAAAACGTCAATACATTTCAATGTTATTGTGTAAAATGTCTATATATTTCATTTTTTGACATTTTCACCCTTATTTCCACCTTTCATTGCGGAAATCATCATTTTCATCTATTTTTTCAATTAAAAGCAGTGAGATGAAGAATACGCCCTTCTATTTAAATAAAACAAAACGAAAAGAAAAATAAAGAACTAATTAAAATCATAGTCCCAAAATTTCAAAAGATTGCAAATGAGTCCTAAATGTATCATTAAAAATCCAACTTAAAAAAAACCCCAAAAACTCCGGCCAATTACCACCCAAACTGACAGAACTCCATAGCATTGCATAGCCCTCACTCCCCTCTACACATACCACCCAGCCACCATTCGTAATGTCCCAAGATTTGTCCGGAATCGATGGCCAAAATAGAAGATTTGGCTGGAATCAAAGACGCGGTAATCAGAAGATAGTTGATTGCAAATGAGCTAATAAAGTTAAAGTAGATGAGTCTAATGTTAAAAGTAAGAGGTATAAAGCTAGACTAGATTAGTAAGAATCATGTGTATCGTGATATAACCAAACGTGTTGATATAAATTTTCATTTTGTAAGAAACGTGGTAGAAAAAGAATTGATCACATTAGTTAAGATTCTGATTGAATTCGACATTCTGATTTTGGTACCAAGGTATCCCTTTTAAATAAGTTTAAAATCTGCTTGAGGATTTAAAATATTACTTGAAAGGTAGTATATTTAGTTATCAAGCTTTATTTTTTCAAGGTATAACTAACTTTCAATATTTTCTTTTTACAAGTTTGCCAGAGTAAATGAAACAAGTATTTGTCTCAGAACACTAAATGAAGCCAAAAACAGTTCAACAAGGTGGAGATTATTAGTTGTTTGGTTGCCTCACTATTTTTACTTGGGCCTATTAGTGTAATCCGGGTTGGCCCGATGACATAAAAACGCACTCTTGGAAACTAAGTTCTGGTCTTATATTGGTGATGAGATCTGGCCTTACACGTCGTGCATTTGTGGGCATTGGATCGAACTTTTGGGTGCCATATAAAAGGCTCCCTCGGCCTCTTTTTCATAATGACTTAGTGTATTGTATTAGGGTTTCTTCTAACTCTTCATTTTCTCTCTGTCTCTTCTTCAATCTCTATAAAATCTTGAATGGATTTATTGATGTACTTAGTATATAATCTGTAAGATTGATTGTGGTAAATTTTATATGTAAGGCTAGAGCAAAACATTGAAGAAATTCATCATTTCTCATACATTTGTGTTAGACCCTTTTTGGCTGATTTTAATGGATCCGAGATATATCTATTTGTAGATGCTTAATGGGTGAGTAGCATTTAGAGTACGTGAATATTCGGCCCCTTAGTGGGTGGAAATTCCTTTATGTTGAATCTTTAATTTCTGCGATTTATTTCTCTGCAAACGTTTGGTAATTTTTGAGTATTTTAACAAACTCGTTTGGGACCAATTACATAATTTGTCAATTTAAGAAGAAATGAGTTGCAAAGCTAACAACAATGGAGACTTTAATTCCAAAGATCATAGGATAATACCATTTAAAGATGTCTTTGATTGACTATAGTTTTCATGAAAAATATTCATTTTCTACCCAAATTTCTATTTTTTGGGTGTTTGATTGACACTTGTTTTATGGAAAATATTTTCCAAAAGTTGGTCAGCTTTTTATTCAAAAACAAGAACATTTTCTTTGAAGGAGGGTGTGTTTTACTTTTTCTAGACAACTCTCTCTCTCTCTCTCTCTCTCTCTCTCTCCTCTTATCTACCCATCAACAAAAGATGAAAAATTATAGTATTTTCTAGGTTGAAAATTAAGTCAATCAAACACATTTAATTGAATTCGATTGTGTAAAACTTATTTTTTTACGTCCAAATTTCATGTTTTTAATGTTGCAATTATGGGTGAACATAGTTTGATTTGAACAATTTTTCAATTATTTTCCTTTTATTAAGATAAGTAACAAAACTAATCCCAATATTATCCACAAATGCCTAGGGGATACTCAAAAGTCAATAAATAACAATAGAAACTGTTCAATTTTAACCTTTCACTTGATATTAATTGGCACAATATTCCCAATATTTGGTTTTATTATTATTATTATTTAATTCAACGATTCTATTCGATTTCAAACAATTTTTGACTCGTTGACAAATTCAGACATCCAAACCAATTGGTTTAAAAGTAATTTTTTTTCATTCGATTTTATTATTCAAAGAATATATTTTTACTCATCTCCAAGTGGAGTAAGAGTAACACTCAAAAGATAAGGAAGATAACATGACGCCCAATGTCTCCATTCGTACTTGAGGTAAGGGGCCCTTTTTATGTCTTCTGCCAAAGCCAAACACCCACTCCAACCTTATCTTGACATTTTCCCAATTGGTATTTTCAATCAAATCAAGCAGTTCTACGAGGGCCAAGTGCCCTCGACTTCTTGTCCCCCCTTAATCCCTCGAGAGATGCGTATAGCATCTCACAACAATGACAGGAATTTATTTTCCAAAACATTAATTTTCTTGAAAATTGTACACATCTATATCTTTACCACAAACAGATCAAAGACAATAGCATCTTAAATCTTTCTCAAAGACGAAGGAAAGCGGAAACTCCATTATGAATCAGCATATTAGTAATGACAAACAGTTAAATATGCAAAGCCTCTTGTTCACGAAAATACAATTTGAATTAAAACCACCGCAAATATATTATTCGTTAACAAGTAATAAAGTGAAATTTAGTCCAATTATCGTCCCACAGAGATTGTTTAGTTTAATTTTAGTTATTGCGACCTTAACCGAAACAAGGATAATGGGACGTGTTCGTTTTGTGACAAAATTATAACTAAAATAATCTACTTATGCAATGATGTGTAACGTAACTAATTCAAATACAATTTATTATAAAGACAAATTATTGTGTTTAATAAATAACGAATGTATTAGGATCCCGAATTTCCATGCAATAATCTGTTTTAACCTTAATTTTACACGTTGACAACACGATTGAATTTGATGAATATTGATTTTTTTATTTAACAGTCTCTCTCAAGTAATGTTAAACCTACTTTTAGTGCATGAATTTTTATGAACCTATTTTTATTTTTTCGAATGCATAAAATGAGTCACTAAATTCACACAACTACCGTGCACAATAATTGTGGAGAAAAGAAAATGATATAAATCATTCAATATACGGAAACGTGTTTTTAATGTCAAACGTATAAAACTAAAAATTAAAATTTATATTACATGGTTACTCGTTCTCTTAGCACAAATAAATCTAGCCTAATTAACATGTTATGAAGAAGAAAACAAAAGAAATATTGAAGAATCGACATCATACAAATAAATCTTGAAATGAATTTTCGAGTTTTGGAATCGATCTTCGTATTCTTGCCTCCTTCTATGCTCCCAAAAGCTCTTCGAATATGTTTCTTCTCGTTTTGGACGGCTCTAGGGTTTTAAAAAATGCCCCAATAGAGTTTTATTGAAATAAAGAAATTAGATTTTTTTTTCCTCTGAAACCGTACCATGCACCCACATAGAAAAACTAAATGCACTCCTTCAATTCCCTGCTTCTAACCATGCGACTGCATAGTCTAGGTCAAAATCTAAATGAAGTCATTTAGTTCTCAAACTCCGTTTTCTTTCATTTTAGTCATTTTTCGTTCTTTTTTTCTAAATTCCACCATATTCATCAATGTTATCCTACAAAACACAATTTGTATAGAATTAAGCCATATTTTGATATAGTTACCAACAATTGTCCATGTTTTGTGGCCTAAATAAATGTGTAAAACGCACTTATCACTTACTAGTTTAGTTTAGCTAAAAATCAATTTTTTAGTAGATTTAATTAAAAGTTGATGATATTGTTGAGAATTATAAGTCATAATTCTATTCTATCGAGAACAATTAATTAAAAAATAAAAATAAACACTCAAGAACACGAAAATTTATAGAAGTTCACTTTGATGTGAGATTACGTTCTCTCCCCGCTGCTATAATAATTCACTTTAATAAAAAAATTGTTTACAAGAGAATATTGCACTCCTATCTTCTTTATCATCTCTCTCTTTTTAATTGATAATAAAAAAACCTAAGGACGTTTCCCTATGTATTAGATAAATTATGACAAAATTGAATTTCACAAAGATTCTAATTCCTTAAAGAATTTTACAAAAATACAAAATTCTCAATGAAATTTTGGTCCAGGAACCTCCGACTCCCAGCACCCTCGGTGAAGGGGCCTCCTACCCCCTTCCATCCCCACGGCAACATTACCGTGGAGGTCGATCCGTAACCAACTTCGGAAAATGGCAATAATTAAGCTCCACACCCTAACAAAAATGAATGATTGAAAAGTTGATAAAAGTTGTAGATCTTATGAATTTTGTGGTTGAAAATTAATATTGAAAAAAAATGAGAGTCGGGACTAAATTTCATTATGGGACATTCATGTGAGGCTCTAAAGTGGTAAAAGCTTTTTTAATGAACTGAGCAATTTCAAATATCAAGTGTGAATAATAGCTAAAATGACTATAAAATAGTTCTGTGCTTGACCATTCTATTATAGCAGAGGCATTATGCAAAACAAGAATGACATTTGCTGCTAAAATTCAAACCACAAAGAATGAAAAAGGGTACATATTAATGAATTATATGAGGCTCCATCTCTTGTCACACAAACCAATCACAACACAAGCAATAATTTCATTACGACTTCCGTTCCTTTGGGTAATCACCAAGTTTCTCCATCTGCCAGCTTCCCTGTGGGGCGACATGGTCGTGATAAGAAGTATATTGCTGAAAAGTAAATCTCAAAGATCAGTGTCTGTGCAGTAAACTGCCACTCAAACAAGACCAAATATAACTGAAGAAATGAGAGTGTGTGCGCGCACGCCTCGGAGACTTCATGTCTAAATTGTAGGGGAAAAGAGAAATGCATATTGAGTACACTTCTACTATAAAAATTAACCAATCCAAAAAGGAGCGAAATTTTGTCTTATATCGTAGTTATCGTTATCACTACTGTAATATTACCAGGGTAAATTTTCTGATCTCAAGGATGATTGCTAAGTTAGAGTAGGATTGGACAGTCTACTTAATGAACTTTCCCTGCCTTGTGGGTCAGAAGCTACTTTCATTCCACTTGTTGGTAGAATATGGTATAGTAAAATGGAGTTAAAGGAACTATCATTCCGTTCTAATTTTCCTTCCAATCCAAACCTCGTATATGTTTTCACTTTTACTTTTCACCTCTTTGTTTCCTGTTCATCCACTACCGACAAACCTCTAATTCGACTGTCACTACATACTTAACTTTGATGTTTTGCATTTTCAATCAATATTTGATTTGATATCATTAAATTAGAAAGTGAAAAGTAATTTCTATCACTCTTTAAGAAACACTTGGTTGACCATCAAGAAAGCTCACGCGACAAAAATACAAAAATGAACGTCTGAGTTAACTTAATGAGTACAATCCGTTAAATGGACATGACATACTACATGTTTCTCGTACACCATCAAGCCTGGAAAGCAATGAGCCAAGGTTATTATAATTTGACAAGAAATCAAATAAAGTTGGGACAGCACTTATTACCTCCATTTTTGTTAGAAGCTCATTTGCTGTAGGGGCCGAAAGTACTATGTCCCTAGCACCCGGCTTGATGAAACCTTCTTCAACACCTTTATCAAATAACGTGAGCAAAGAGTTATAGTACCCATCAACATTGAGCAAACCAACCTGTGCAGAGAATTACCAGTATCAGTAGAAAATAATTCACTTCACCTAAACCAACAGGATACAGGGAGATACATCACCGCCTTTTTATGAATTCCGAGTTGTGCCCATGTTATCATTTCCAACAACTCTTCCATTGTTCCGTATCCTCCTAAGAATTTTTTGACATGGAAATGCTGATCTATTAAGTTAATGGAGAAAAACTTAACTCCAAGGATAAATTTGTTTTCATTCCTTATACTTTACCTGGAAGAGCAATAAAGGCCTCTGCCTCCCTAGCCATTTCAGCTTTCCGCTCATGCATGTCGGAAACTATTCTTACATCCCCAACGGTTTCACCTGATATCTGCTCATCAATGATAACTTGTCTGAGTTAAACTAATTTCATAGCAGGCCATATGTAAACTGTTCCACAATTGAGAACTAGTATTAAACGGAATCAACAATTTGCATAACCATGAAAGCTCAGTTTAGTTTTCAATTGCAAAGTGAAAAATGTTGAAAATAATCAAAAGAAGAGCATCATTAGCTGTCCTCTAGTACAAAAAGACATTGATAATTAGGACCTGATTTCATCTTACCAATAGAAATTAATAAAGATGGCGAATTGAAATTAACTAATCGAATATGATTGAACAATTTGATAAGGCTCCAAAATTTTGTAGAAGTACCTCAATAGGAACAAGAGCTTTTGGAATGACTCTGCATTATAAAGCAATAAACCAGCTAAGTCCTATGAATAAAATTCGACAGAGTGCCTAACCGGAAAAAGAAAAGTAAAAGCTCGATGACCAAAACGAAACAACTACATCAGTTCCATTGTTTTTAACCCAAACAAACCTTACATACCCAAGAACATTGCAGCCACCATCATAGACTCTCTGAGAAATTAACCCCATTAACCCAACACTTCCTCCCCCATACACCAAGTCTATCTTCCTATTAACCTGTCATAAACATTCACAAAGCATGAATATATCAGCATAATAATCAAGTCAATCCCACTACTCAAGGAAAATTTCAAAAACTTTCATGAAAAGAACAAAATCATGAGATGGTCTGTTTAAGCCACAATCTCAACAATAAACAAAAATAATTGATTAGGCTCTACAAAGTCCAAACCCACAAACAAAAAATAATAAAGAATTCTATGAAAATGTATATTCAACAATATAGAGAAGCTAAAACCATTTGACACAAAAAGTCAAAACATGAGAATTCCATAAGCAAAACACAGAAGTCAGCATTTTGACATCAAAACTTGAAACAAGAAAACTTCTGTTAAACCACAAAAATTCAATGAAAGATTGACTCATAAGAACCCACCAATTCATTGCCCAACTCAACAGCAGCATCACCGAAGACTTTCCTATGACCCGGGTGGCTTCCACAGAATACACAGATCCTCTTGAATCTTGAATTGTTCTCCATTCAATCTCAACTTATATAATTTATTAAAAAATCAAAACTGTTTTAGTATATTCAGACCTAAGTTCTTGATACCATATATGTATATAAGACAAATAAATGGGCAAAGAAGTGCTTGAATTAATGAAGCAATTGAGGCCAAAGCTAATCAATATATTTTCAAAAGTGCCTGCGCTTGCGTATGTGTATTTTTGTGTTCTCACCAATGATTAAAAAAACATGAGCAGTTAGCCTAGCAGCCCACATACTCTACTCTCTGTCGGCCTTTAAAATTTTATTAAAGAAATTAATTTTTGATATTTAAAGATTTCATAAAGCTAGGTTAGAATTTGGTGTCAAGAGTAAAATAATCTATTAGTGGTGTTAAAACAAAATCTCACCCCTTGAAAATCTGAAATAAAACTAACTTGGCCTAAACCCTTGGACTCGTTTAAATTTTTCACTTTTTCTATCCAAGTTTCACATAAAAATAGATTTGTCATGTTAGAAAATTGTACACAACACGAACCCGTTCATGGGTTGGTTAGGTCATAATAAATGCATCGTACATGACTAAACAATCTAGTCTTGACAAATCACGAGAAAAATCCGTGTGCACTAAACAATCTTACTTAGCTAGTTATGACGGTCGATTCATACCTATATTTTTAAGTTATAAACTTAAAAAATACGACTAGTTAGACCATTCAATAATATTTAGAAGCTCACAAGCTGGTCCAATCCACAATTTATGAAATGCCTAAGCCTACCCTTGACTATATTTTCATGCGGATTAATTCAGACCCATCTATTTTGACACTCCTCGCCTCACTCTTTTACTTATAGTTCGTTTGATTGGCAAATGTGGAAAGTCTTTTCAATTCCATTTAAGTTGGAAAATAAAAACTCAATTATCTCATATGAATGCATTTTACATGAAATTGGAAAAAAAAAAAGTTTAAAGTGGTTGTACCTTGGAATTCGAACCTTATTTCTACTTTTGTATTAAACAGCTAAGGTAAAAATTGAATTCCTTGAATGTGACATTTTCCATAGAATTCATATGGACCCTTACTGCTTTATTTATTGTTCAATGAATGAGTTGTAAGTTTTCAAACAATTATACCTTTACCTTGGTCTCAATGTTATCATCAACGAGTTGTGTGTTTTTAGATTCTGTTCCTTTTTATTTTTTCTGTCTTTTCTGTTTTTTATTTTTTGGAAGGTGGGACGCAACAAAGGAATCCTATTTAAAGTGATGAATATGTCTTATTTGAAGCTCAAGTCTGCTTGCCACGATGATATTATAATCCGTTCAATAAGATAATTGGAGATTCAAAAATAAAATTGAACTATTACAACTCTTTTCATTCACGTATAGAAAGTGATTCTAAGATATTAACACTTTTGACTAATGAACTGAGACGAACTCGCCTAATGGGCCGATTCTGCATAATAGATTTTCTCCTTGCATGTACTCGTGTTTTTTTAAATTTCATTTTTAGAAAAAAAAAAAAACGAGAAAGAAAGAAAGAAAAAAGATTAAGACACCACCATTCAGTTAATATGAGGCCAAATCTTGGTTTAATTGCAATTGAAACAATTTGTATAGAAATGGAAAAGGAAAACCAAATTCCTAAAGTACAAACTATACTGTCCATTGGCACTTAAGCAAGCAAATAAAAGATTCTGGATTGTTTGACAAAGATTTTTGAGATTATAAGTTGGTGATTTCATGAAGTTTACAGTTAAAAAATAAATCCAATGCAATGTGTAGTTTAAAATAAAGTTTCACTGATTTAAAATCTTATAAAAAAAAATCTTAATCAAACATTGGGTCAAAGATCTTTGTAGCTTTATTTTGGCCATATGCCTAGTGTCTTCTCTTCTCAGAAAAAAAAAAAAAATCATTTTCTTTCATTTTTAAAGTCTTAAATTGATTTAACAAATTTATATTTTCAAATAATGCATTTGTCAAAATGATCATTTGGTTTTTTATATTTATGTTAAGAGTAATATTATTCATCATCGTTAGTGTTCAACACCAATAGCACTTGTGTAATAAATTATATATTCAATAAATATAATAATTTATGACTCATTTATTAGGACATATGATATGTTAACACCTAAAATGATATTCAACATCATTAATACTAAACAACATTATTTTTATGACTTATATTAAACCACCGACTAATGAATTATTGTATGAAGAATCCTAAAGTCAATTTATAGGAGTTGGGGTGGTGGTTCACCGATGAATCCTAAAGTCAATCTATATTTTTGAGAAATTGTATTGTTAGTCATTTCAACTTAGTTTATATTATTAATTATAATTGTACATGACGTAAGGATGTTATTGACTTTAAAGTTGATTTATATTTATATGATTTTCTATAGTACAAAATAGCTATATTGCTAACTATAAAGTGACTACAATTAAAGGGAATAATATACAATATATTTAAAACGTATACTTAGATTACTTGAAGTATTGAATTATTGACAATACAAGAAGCAATACATCACAAACAAATTAACATTCGGTTGACTTTCGGTTTAATCAGTGTGTTTCGTGTAAACTTTTTTCATGGAGAAATAAATATCAAAATCAGTAAATCTCAAAAATCAAGATACTAAAATTTATAAAATGGTATAGGAAAAAGTTATTGAATATGACATTTATTTAACAAAAATATTAGTTTTGGACTTTATATTTAAATATGTTTGATAAAAAGATTGAATAACAAAAAGTAATTATTATTATTTTTGTTCATATCTACTATACAATTTATTGAATATTACATAGTTAATGCACTAATTCATTGTTATTTTCAATGGTTCCACATCCTGTATACTAGAATATTCTAAGAGGAGAAGCTGCTCTGACCTCATAAATAGATTATAATATGTGCTGCTTTACCTATCTACGCCTAACCTATTTTAGGGGGATTGTAATTTCGCTTTGTGTTCATATAATCATATTTTATAGGTCAAATTAGAGAGACATCTCCAGAGATTTCTGATAATGTTGTGTATATATATTGCAAAAATTTTAGGATGAAATAGAGTTCGCAGTTTTGTATAAAGAAAAAGCAAAAGAATTAAGAAGCATTTTGAGCAACGGTAGAATTGAGAAAATAGAAATTATAAGTTGAAGTGTGTAATATGGACTTTAACTATTTAATTAGTATTATAGTACATTCATTGGATCTTAAAAATTTTAAATGATGTTATGCATTTATCATATTAATTTAGGACGCTTGTTTGAGTTCTAGGTTAAAAAACATTATTATTTAAGTGAGGTTATTAATTTATTAAACCTCGAGATTTTATTTTAACCATAAACAATATGGTAAGTAAATTCATATTGTTATAAACTAGAGATAAAAAAAAAAAAAATAGAAAAGTTAGTAGTTTTGTATGTATATTTTACTGAGAATCAAAATCCCAAAATATATGTTACAAGTTGTGTAATGGTCATTCACAATTTTATTTTATTATTATTATTATTATTATTACTATTATTATTATTTTACATAACTCTCCATTAAATGATTATTTACACAGTAAATGTCTCATTAAAAACTTTTTGTTGACTAAAATACCGGACAAAGACACACACAAAAAAGAGCGAAAATATACAGAGTAATAAAATGTTATCTCGTAAAAACCTCGTCAAGAAAATTCAAAAGAACAAAACTTAAGCGAAGGAAAAAAAAAGTACAACTACTTCCCCTGATTTCAGTTAATAGAAATTCTTGTATCAAATCATCCATGTCTTATACGTCAATGACTTCAATATCATAATTTTGGTGAAAATAGTTCATATTTTTATTATACCCTTCAAACAATATCGTTTTCATAAAAAAAAAAAATGATTTTGTTGTTACTCTGTTTGAGAGTGTTGTTCACGAAAATATATTTCTGATTAAAATCAACGCAAGTGTACAGTTCGTTAACAAAGTAATAAAGTAAATTTTTTGAATTCGAATATCGTCTCACAAGGATTGATTAGTTATAATTCTAATTACCGTAACAGTAACCAAAACTATAAAAAATAAGAATGTTCGTTTTGATGAATTTAAAACTAAATTAATGATGCAGATGCGATTATAAATGCTTTAACTATACTAAATTAATTTGATTTCAAATGCAAAGTGAAGTTTTTCTATACGATGAATACACTAAGATCATGAATCTCTATGCAATAGTCTTCTATAAACCTAGTTCTACAACATGACACACGATTGAAATATTGAAAAATCAACGCTACTATGTTTTTTAATAATCTCTCTTTAGTTTAGTTAAACCTATTTCAAGATGTGGCCTAACTAAATTTCTATGATGGATGTGAACATACAAGGATGCATGTGTTTTTATGAGCACTTAAAGATTCACATAGGGCGTAGCGATATATTTCTATCCCCTTATCGGACCCTATGATGATTTATATCGCGTCGAACCTATTTTCCTTCTTTCGAATGCATGAATTAGATCATCACACTTACACAATTACGTACACAATAGTTATGGAGAAAATAAATTCATATAAAACATTCAAATATCCAAACGCGTTTTTGATGTCAAGAATTGTAAAATTGATAATTAAGAATCATATTACATAGTTCATCTAACCCTATTACAGAATTAAACTAGTCTAGCATGGTGGAAAGAAGAAAATTAAAAAAATAAATGAAGAACGATATCACCAATTTGATTATTGAATTTGATCTTCATCTCGTAATGTTGCTCTCTTCGTTCTTGCTTTGTTTCTTTTCTTAAAACTCTTCTATGCATCCCACGATTTGTTTCAATAGGTATTTGACTCGAAAAAAGAAACTTGAAATTCGCCAAAAATTTATACTATGCGATCGCATAGAGGAGTTGAATGAGCTTCTTCTTTTTATTTGCCGAATGGGCCTATGCGACCGCATAGCTTTTGTGCTACGCAACTGCATAGATATAACCAATCCACGAAACTTGCGTTTTGGTCCTCAAATTCCATTCTTCATTTCTTGATCTCTTTTACATCTTCCTCTTTAATCAATACTTCATTTTCTAGCTCAGTTCGACATAGCCATCTCCACATGTTCAATTCTTCATCGGGTTCATCTTTCGATTATTTGTAACTAGGTCCTGGACTTTGGTTTTCTTTCATTTTATTTAATTTTTACTTTGTTTCTCATAATTTCCTTCACATTCATCATGTTGTCCTGCAAAACACAATTTTATAGAATTAAGCTATTTTTCAACATATTTATCAACAATTGTCTATATTGGTGGCATGAAATAAGTGTGTAAAATGCACTTATCAACTCTCTCAAACTTGAACTATTGTTTGTTCTCAAACAAAACTGTAAATTAACTCTTTATAAAACATGGTTTGACAATCTGTCATATCTCAGGGTTGGAACTTAGTAATAAACAAAATGAACAACTCCAACGGTGCAAAATCAAATCAATCTCCACATGTTACATGCATACTTGACGTGTGTGTGTAAAAACTAATGTCAACATATTAAAATCATGATTAGATCAACACCTAACCCATAGTAGTCAAATATTTCTTTACTTCGCTCAAGAGATACACAAACTTATGCTTTTCACTCATTTTTGTTTTCCCAAAGGTATATCCCTAGTTGTACGATTTTAATTCTATTCATTACCCTCTCTTAGGTTGAATCGGTCTTACTATTATAAATTTTCATTTCAACAAGTCGAGATTCTTCTCTATTTTTTATTGCTTCAACATTTAAGACATAAACTAAGTTACTTGCCTCTCATTAAAGTTATAGTTCTATCGAGTGAATGTCTGGGGTACTTCTCCAGAAGGTCATTATGAATAGTTAGTTATGCCTTTTGGTTTAAAAAATGCTCATAGTATATTTCAAAGAAAAATTGAAAATATTTTTAATAAGCATAATAAATTTATTA
>CAIGRP010069277.1:0-11108 GCA_903798385.1 Fraxinus cuspidata
ATCTCTATCATTTTCAACAAAATCCCTAAATCCTTAAAAGCCCTAATTACAAATCCATATCAATTTCCTCTAAATCCCTAATTCATAAAACACAGGCATATACACATACACACAATTGACAATCCTTAAAATTTAAATCCAAATTATCCAATATTTTCATTTTGAGAACAATGAGAAGGAAATCGGAAGTCCAGAACTTACCTCATCCGCTCATTACACAGACCGACAGGCGACAGACATTCGACACTCGAGTCCTCGACAGCAGGGGCGGTAGAACGGGCGGAGCTGAAAAGGCTGGAAACGGAAATGGAAACCAGGGTCACCGGTCACGGGACTACGTGACTGCGTAGTCTGCGTGTGGGGGTTTGGGAGGATAGGAGGAGAATGACGAAGCTCAGATTGTGGTGGTGGTGGTGGTGGATTGGGGAGCCGTCAGCCGTGGAGTGGTGGACCGGCGCCGACGGTGGAGCCGTGAAGCGTCGAGTGGATTGGGAGTTTGGGACTGGAGGGCCAGACGAGGAGAGAGAGAGAGATGAATTTGGTTTCTTTTTCTGATTTTTATCCTATTATATATATATAATAATTTTTTAAAAAAAAACTTTAAAACTAGGGGGGCACGTGCCCCCCTAGGCCACCCCCTGGTCCGCCCATGGCCATAGTCTCCCTTCTTGGTGACGTGGCGTCAAGGTTGATTCTTTCAGATTGGTGTACTTATCTGTACTTATGAACTGCCTCGAATGTAGGAAGTAGTGTCTCTTGACACCATGACCATTATGACACAATGAACTGACCAAGCTCGAGGTGCTAACGGGCTCGACTGGCTTTGAGTGACATTGCGCATGTCCTTCGGGTCGTTGATTGTGACTTCGCTTGTCAACTTCGTGTTGAAATTTTATTTAGTTTCTTATCATGGACTTACATATCAACTGACAAAAAATAAAAAATTCAAGTTGTTGAATCCGATTCTTGATTAAGACTGTCATATGAGGGCGGCGGCTAGTTTGATGGATCCGTTCATATATTCAGATTCCAATTGTGAATGAATTCCATTTGCTTAACTATATAATTGCGGCTGCCACGTGAAATTGAATAGAAGCTATTGGATCCAATTTTTTAATCATGGCAGCCACGTGACAATGACCTCATTTTTGATACCCGGTAAAGCTATTGTGGGCTTGATTTTGATAGCCTGAAAAGCCATTTTGTGGGTTTTAAATGTGGGTGAAATGAAAAGCATTTGGACTTTGAAAAAAAAAATCTAGAAATAAATGTCTAGGATTTTGAAATAAATTGATTTAAATTATATGTTACAAAAGTAACCCCTATAATGTAAATTTGTTTCTTTTAAAATATTAAGATCTGCATGCTTATTGTTTATGCGAATAATGATCCGCACAAATGAAGAATATTATTTGTCCAAATAATAGGCATACTAGTGGTAATAAATAGAATTAAGCTATATGTACCTTCTAGGTCACATCCTAGTTGGCATTCCATCCGTGTGTTAAAATATGAGCAGAGAAATCAGTAATTTTGATGAACGTCATGTAGAAGAGTGTCAAACTTAATGTAAATAAGAATGTACATGTAATATGATTAGAAGTGGGTGTGATTTGGTTCGGTCCAAATCTAAAGGGAATCGAATAAAATCAAATACCAATGAAAATCTTAAAAATGGAACCATTGGTTTCATAACAACTATAAAACCGAACCGGAACCGAACCAATCGGTTCCGGTTTTGTTCGGTCCGATTCTTTATATTGAAAAAATTATAAAAATAAAATATGAAACTACTTATGAGACTAAAAATAGATAAAAATAGAGTATAAAATTATTATCATTCTTGTAATCTAACAATATAAAAAATCAATTAAACAAGATAACAAATAAAAATTCACTCAAAAGCTCAAGATCATCATAAATGGTAAAATCTCGATCGAAAATAAAATTTTACAAAAATCCATATAATAATGATCTGGTTATCTTTAGTAATAACAATAACCTGATTATCTCCAGTAATTCTCAATGATCTTCATTTTTTTTATGGCCGATCACTTTGAAAACAACGAGAAATTTGAATTCTTATGAAATAAAGAACTAAGAAAAATATTTTTTTTCTATTGGGTTACATTAAAATTATGAATTTGTAATGTATTTATAAAGCTATTTAGATTTTAATTTTGATTACCTGTTAAAGGAAGGAAGAAGAAGCATATGAAAATAAAATTTTAATGCGCGATAATTTTGGGGTTTAGTGTTCAAAAATATAGTGCATCTTGATGCAAGCAAAAAGAAAAATTCGGGAAAATCAAATTTACTATTGGTTCTCAAGGCAGTACCGAAGAACCGGACTGAAACCTTCTCAAGGCAGTACCGAAGAACCGGACTGAAACCAATCAGTTCTTGACATACAGTCCCAAAATTGACCCATTCAATAGAGATACTAGATCGAACTGACCGGTTCTATCTGGTTATGGTCATGTTCCACCGGTTTCAAAAAAAGTACCTACCCCAAAGTATGATTGCAATAAATATGTGATGATTGTTAGGTTTTTTTTTTTTTTGTAAGAAAGGAGTCAGTCCAAAGAATAACTTATTTTTTGATAGGAATAATTATCAATATTTGATTACTACATAGAGATTACCACTTACAATTTGTCCATAGACTAAATGTCAATGTTGTACTAGGTATCTTGTGTTATGGGCCCACCATTTTGTGAATTATTTAATCATGTCATAAATGAATCTATTTAACATTCTTGGGTTGTGACATGATTATTGATTGTGAACTTGTCATTTTGTCTTGTTCTCCATTCAATTACTATTTCTGCTTCAACAATATCTACCAATATTAACTCCATTCCTATGCTTAATGATACAAACTTCAAGAATTAGAAAGAGAACGTTTTGATTGTCCTCGGTTGCATGGATCTTGATCTTTCACTTCGAGAAGAACGGCGTACACCTCGAAATGAGGAAAGTTCCACTGATGACACATTGAACATGGAGAAGTGGGACAGTTCTAATCGCATGAGTCTTATGATCATGAAACGTTCCATTTCGAAAGCCTTAGGGGCTCTATGTCCGAAGACAAAGATGCTAAGAAGTTCCTTGAGGAAATACAAAAATATTTTGCAAAATGTTACATTTGAAGGCACTAATGTTACATTTGTCTGAAGACTTGCTAGTGCACTTAGTTTTAATTTCTCTTCCTGCACAATACAGTCAGTTTAAAGTGAATTACAATACTCAAATGAACAAATAGACTCTTAATGAGCTCATATCTCATTGTGTGCAAGAAGGGGAAAGCCTGAAGCGAGAAAGAGTTGAAAGTGCCAACTTAGCAATCGCCTATAAGGACAATAAAAGAAAAGAGGAAATGAAGCTGCCGCTGGGACATCAAAGCATAAAGAACAAAAGAAACGGGATAAGGAGTTTACCTATTACTTTTGCAAGAACGATGTATACATGAAGAAAGAGTGTTCCAAATACGCTTCATGGCATGTAAAAAAAGGCTTCTCACTCTAGTTTGTTCTGAAGTTAATTTAGCTTTTGTACCTAGACATGCTTGGTGGGTGCATTCTGGTGCTACTAATCATGTAAGTTTGTCTATGAAGGATTGCCAGATTCAAAAGCCAATTGATGCTGAAAGAGTCATCTACGTGGGCGACGGCAAAATGGTTGCAGTAGAGGCTATAGGGACTATAGGTTGTCATTAAAGTCTAGTTATGTTTTGAACTTAGAAGAGACTTAAGTAGTGCCAACATTTAGATAGAATTTAATTTCTATTTTTGCTTTGGAAAAATTTTGTTATTCTTGCTCATTTGAAAATAGTAAGTTTAGTCTTTTTCAAGATTTGAATATTATTGCTACTGGTTCTTTAACAGGTAACTTATATATGTTGGATTCAATTACCTCATATAATGAAACATTGCATACAAGTTCACGAGGTATAAAATGCAAATTAACTAATGAGAATACCGCCACATTGTGGCATAAGCGCTTAGGACATAACTCTAAATAGAGAATTGAAAGATTTGTGTCTGACAGAATTCTTAAGCCCCGTGACTTAACAGATTTCAAAGTCTATGTTGAGAGTATAAAGGGAAAACAGACAAATAAGAGGAAATCAGGTGCCAATAGAAGATCTGACATCTTAGAACTGATTCATACTGATATTTGTGGTCCATTCCCTTTGGCTTCTTGGAATGGTCAATAGTATTTTATTATGTTCATAGATGACTATTCAAAGTACAGGTATCTATTTTTGATTCATGAGAAGTTTCAATCCCTGGATAAGGCTTTTAAAGTTGAAGTTGAAAATCAATTTGGCAAGAAAATTAAAGGTGTCAAATCTAATCATGGTTGTGAACGCTATGGTAGATATGATGGATCCCATAAATAATGTCCAGGACCTCTCGTGAAATTCCTATGGGAATGCGGTATCGTCCCGCAATACACAATGCCAGACAAACCTAGCATGAATGGTGTTGCTGAGAGACAAAATACAACGCTTAAAAAAATGGTAAGAAGTATGATTAATCATTCTTCTTCACCAAAATCCCTCTGGAGAGAAGCTCTAAAACTACAGCATAGATCCTCAATAGGGTTCCAAGCAAAGCAATAGCTAAAACCCCTTATGAATTATGGATGGGCAGAAGCCTACTATACAACATCTACACATTTGGGGATGTCTAGTTGAGGCAAAGCCTTACAAGCCAAATGAAAGGAAACTGGACTCAAGAACTGTAAGCTACTACTTTCTTGGGTACTCTAAACGATCAAGAGGTTTTAAGTTTTTCAATCCCATGACTAGGACATTTTTTGAGAAGGGAAATGCAATATTTCTTAAGGAAGTTAAGTTTGTGGAGGGAGATAAGGTTGGAGTCATTGTCACTGAAGTGGAATTTCTCTTCCTGCTATTGCTATTGATAATTATCAGGCTTCTTTTCTTGACATTGTTCAAAATGCAAATCCGGAACATCAAGAGAATGTAGAAGAGCTCCATGTGCAAAATGAATAAATTATAACTGAATTGCAAACTCAACAACCTCAAGAGGATATGCCATTGAGAAGATCCACTAGAGAATGGAGAAGTGCGATTCCGAATGACTATGTCGTATTTCTCCAAGAAGGAAATTGATACAGGAGTGGTGGAGGATGATTCAATCAACTTCCATCAAACCAAACAAAGTTCTAATTCTCAAAAGTGAATTGGTGTCATGAATGATGAAATGAAATCCATGAAGGACAATGACATTTGGAATCTCGTCGAGTTGCCCGAAGGTGCAAAATCCATTAGTTGCAAATAGATATTTAAGACCAAAGGGATTCAAAAGGCAATGTTGAGAGATATAAGATTCGTCTTGTTGCAAATAGTTTTACTCAGAAAGAAAGCATGATTATAAAGAGACTCTCTCATGTTCTATCGAAAGAATCTTTCAGAATTATAATGGCACTTGTGGCTCATTTTGATTGGAGTTAAATCAGATGGATGTAAAAATCGCGTTTCTTAATAGGGGGACATTGATGAAACGATGTATATGGTGCAGTCGGAAAATTTTGTGTCGGGTGACCCAAAAAAGTGGTCTGCAAATTAAAGAAACTCATCTATAGTCTCAAACATGCTTCTCGTCAATGGTATTACAAATTACATCAAGTTATTATCTCATTGGGTTTTTGAGACGAATACAATTGATAATTGTGCATACCACAAGTTCAATGGAAGTAAATATATTTTTTGGTGTTATATGTCGATGACATACTGCTTGCTAGCGACGATATAAGCTTATTGCACGAATTCAAGAAATTTATAACAAGAATTTTGAAATGAAAAGATCTTGGGAACGCTTCTTTTGTATTAAGTATCATCGGGTTATCACAAAAGATCTATATCTAAAGAATTCTTAAGAGATTTGTCTGTGGAAAAATCCATCCTTCTCTAAATTTATCAATATAGATTTAGGTACACTTCCCATCTATGTTCTTGATGAGTTAACATGAGATCTTGACATATGTGATTATTTTATCACGTAAAGTTTAACTCGAAAATTTGACCTTTGCCTTCAGAGTGATGGTCAACCAACTTGCCTAGATTATAAGTTCGCATCGTTGTGGAACTTGGTGACATTCTTTGGTCGATCTCAATCAAGTAACCAAGGTCGACGTACATGGTCTGCTTAGCCTCGCGACCCGAGGTCCGTAGTCAAATCGGATGCATACTCTTTCCATAAGCCAGACTTCATCTATAAACTTCATGCACTCGCCGTGAGGCCTTTAAGTGCCCTGTAGGTATCACTGTCAAAGAAGTAAAATAATATACATAGTTAAATAAAGAAAAAATCACTAAGCAGTGCAAAAATTCGTGATAAATCTAAGAATGCTGTGCAATTAGCAAACCTAAGCATAAAGTTCCAATTCAAGTTGTAAAGATGTATTCAACACAGGAAGTCATCTTGAACAATAATCACTCTTAACCATAAAACAAAAAAAAAATATCAGAACACTCACTTTAACCGATTCATATAACTTAATAAGTATTTAATAAAAAGATACCAGAAGACTAAAAGAATCAGAAAAAACAAAGACTTAGCAGCATTTCTGAAATATGGAATGATTTATCATACTGCTTTTGATCAAGCTTTAGCAATCCAACAGAGCGCATTCCAATCAAACATATGAAATAAAATTCATGAATCAATCAGAATAACCAATAGGGTAAGTAATGGTCCAATTGATTCGAACGCGATTAACTACAAGAAAAGTAAATTACTCATTGTCCAAATGCTTTTAGACGGAAATAATCAAATAATTATAGAAATTCTACTGTAAACACTCTATATTTGCTCTCTGTCATTGTAATACGAGAAATGTAAAGTTTTTTTCATATTTAAAGCTTACCAAAAATATTTTGTTCTATTAAAAGTTGATTGTGTGTGACATTTTAATTAAGAAAGTGGCATGACATGTTATATCACTTTTTAATGAAAAGATCACAAATCATATAACTTGACTTTTTGTGGTATTAATATAAAAGCAATTCAATTAAGTGACACAACATGCTTCAAAAAGATTAAATGATGTCTATTTCTGTAGCATTAATATGGAAGTAACTCAATAAAGTGACAAAAATTGAAAAAAGTGATAGATATTAAAAAATAAAATAACAAACACTAAAAAAAAGCTAGAAACACCAATCTAAACCTTAGAATAAATCTTGATGATTGATTTTCTTTTACATGTCGTGTCCTTTTTATTATATTTCACTTCTATTAACTAACACATAGAAAATAACTTCATTCTAGGAAGACAACAACATATAATTTCAAAGTGATAGAAATTCAAAAAAGTGACAAATTTAAATTAAAAAGTGACACAACATCCCACTCTTCGTTCACGTTGTCGACGAGCAAGAATTTGATAAAAGCACATGGCAATGATTTTGTCCTTTATCTTTATGTGAGAATTGTGTTTCACAAGTAACTCAACTATGACAACTCTTTCAATGAGAACAACATAATGAAGTGGTGTTTGACCCGAAAAGAAGCCTAAATTGATTACACGGAAGTTTTATTAACCTCAAGTTCGATTCAAAAGCAAGGAACCTAAAATTGGTATAGGCTATAAATAATTTACGATTTAATAAATTGAGTGCTACTATATGCCATGTTTGGGGGCCTTTAATTTTAAAAAAAATTATACTTTGCATAATATTTTTTGAAGAATGTGTGATTAAAAGTAGCAAATGATTTTGGTTAACGTAAATAAAATTTTATTGTAATGTGTGATTGAAAATGAATAAGAGAAATAAATTAAATTAAAGTAAAGTAAAGGGAGTCAACGACGCTAAATAAAATGTTGAAGATTTGCGTTGGCCCAATCGCAATCCAGACCAGATTTGATAGAGTTTGGGGAAATTAGGTCAAATACCCTCCAAAAATGAGAATTTTGAATAGTACTCTTAAAACTAATTAAAACATTTAATCGCGTATTAAATACATTTAAAACCCTTGGTTCCAGAAAACTTTCAAACCATTCACAGCAAAACTTTTCTACTCTCTACTCCTAAACTGCTTAGATACTTCAAATGAAACTTCCCAGTGGTGGCATAAGCAAGACCAAGCGCACTTCCCTGATGCCAGCCACCGCTGATTCGATGAGAATTACGGCCCAGAACTCGTTGAGAAAACCATTAAGTTTGCTTTGCGTATGTGTACTTATTGTTTATATGTCTAGATATTTTGTGATTTTTTTTGTTAATGTTTTGGGTCTTCTTTTGCCTTTCTTCAAAGTCACACTCTCTGTGATCAAATTAGAATATGAAAGTTTTTTGGGTCGGTATGCGATGTGATCCAGGATATGAGGGCAAGTACGGATAATGATTCATTAATCGTTGAAGAAGAGCCTATGATTAGATCGCGAGCGAAACGGGTTAAAGAAGCTATGGGATTGATTGTTCAAGAAACAGTGGACGAAACATCGATCACAATAAGTAAATGAACTAGTTTCATATTGTACTTGGAAGAAGAAACCAGATAAATCAACGTGGTTCAAACAACAAACGAGAAAGTTGTTCGGGACAACTATGTGACCCATAGTTATATTGGAGGTGTGACCGTATAGCTCCTTACCAAAATGAAGTTGAAGGTTCAAGATACAACTATGCGACCATATGCCATTAGCCCATGCAGCTACATAGTTCAAACTGGGTCGTGGATTTTTCAAATTTCGGGTGATCTTCTATTTTAGTTAAAACTCTTGTATGGTGTATTTTTTAAATCTTTTGAGACTTAATTCCGTTTTCTAGTTAGGTTTTATGGGTTTCATATAAATAAGACTCATTCTATTCATTGTAAAACACACAATTTGAGATATTTAACTGTAAGACATTCATTTTTTCTTGTTCTTTATTAGATTAATTGTGAACTCATCGGGATTATTTCTTGTGGTGTTCAAACAAATCGACTGAGATTATTGAGTCTTGATCAACATATTGTCGGCGATTGTGTTGATTCCTTGATTTAATATTTTTGAATTATGTTTAAACGTTGATTTCTTGGCTTTCTTGGGCTGAATCAATCTTGTGTGGATTTCTTAATTACCATTTATATGTGGGTTCTCATCAGCATGTGTACCCCCGTGGGATAGGATTGAAATTTTTAGAGTATATTGTTTATGCTCTGTGAATTTTTTGTTTGATTGCTCTGAATCTAAAAGAAATTTTAGAATTTTGAAATTTAGGTTACTTCTAGATTAATCTGATATTTCTTTCTTTTTTGGGTATTTTTTGGTAGTGAAAATATTGGTTTTTATCTTAATTGTTTGATGTAAACAAATTTTTATTTCCTTTCTAATTTTGGCTTTAATTGAGGATTTGGTACTTAAAAAAAAAAACCGATCTTTTGATTTCTTTAAGGAATTGTACACTATGTTGAAAATTTTATTTGAAGATATACTTTTGTGATGAACAATACAATGCATGTGGGTTGGCTTAAGACAGTTGATTAGTACTATATTGGATCAAATAACAATATTCAGGTTTGCATATTAACTAATTATGCCATTTTTATGGAGTTCTTTTGAGCTTAATTCTAATTCTTGGCATTTGAATTGATGCAAGTTACATGTGTGGAAAATGTTTTGCACTCAATTGTTGTCATTGCGCCGTGATCCTAATAAGAAATTTATATTTGCTATAATGGTAGCTACTCTATTGTTCATGTTTTATTTCTTTTTGATTAAATTAATACATTTATGAAATTACGAAAGCACTAAAAGTTTTGATAATTTAGGTTGATCAAAACTGAGATCATTGCAATATTGGTCATAATGACAAGGCATGTCTCCAGAAATGAATGATTCAGTAAGATCAATTGTAGAAGATGAGGCCTCTCTATTGGAATCTATTGATAGATGTTCTTATGGTTAATCCAACGGCCTAGAAAGTGTAAATGCTTCCGTGAAAAATCGAAAGAAAACCAATCGTTTGTTGAACATTACTATATTAAATATATGATGTATAAATAATTATATACGACGGTTCATGCGTTTCATGTGTAGACAATAGGATGATTTTGAATTATTGACACCAAAGTAATTTGTCATTTTTTTAGTATTTGCCAGTTTTTCAAATGTTTGTCACTTCCAACATACACCTCTTCCTTTTTCTTTTCTTTTTTTCTTTTTAAAATCTCTGTGGTATTTGTATAAAGAAAAGATGAAAACATTTGATTAGACTATGAACAATAAAATCACGCTAGGTTTGTTTCGGTGATACGAGGGTTTGATGTCCTACTCAGATTTGAGAGGATTCTCTAGTTTTAAATTTTTATTGTTGAATTTGAGCCATTTTAAAGTGACACTAATTTGATTATTTTGTTACTTTTTTTCGTATTTGTCATTTTTCTAAATTTTTGTCACATTTTAAATATCTATCATTTTTTTTAGTGTTTGCCAAATTTTTTGAATTTCTGTCTTTTTTTTTTACATTTTTAATATTCAATTGGAAATATTTTGGTTTGGTTAACACTTAACATGTTTTGTCGCTTTTAAGTGTTTGTCATTTTTCTAAATTTTTGTTACTTTTTTTAATATTTGTCACTTTTTTGAATTTCTGTCATTTTTTAGTATTTGTCACTTTTTTTATTATTTTATGTGACTTTTATTTTTATTATTTGTTACTTTTTTTTAATTTATGTCCATTTTTTTGTGAAACATCAATTTTTAATAAAAAAAATAATATTGTATTTCACTTTTTAATAAAAATAAAAAAGTGACGCAGAACTTTAAAAAGTTGTGTTTAGCATTTCATGGGTAGACTGTGTTTAATTGGAATTATTGTGGTCTGATTAATATTTGATAATTTTCTCAAATGGGTGGATTGTCTCACTTTTTTGAGTCATCGTCACTTTTTTGCATTTTGGTCACTTTTTTTGAGTTATTATCATTTTTTTAGTATTTGTCACTTTTTTTATATTTTCTCTCACTTTCTTGAAGTTTCTATACATTTTTTAGTAATAAACATCACATTTTTATTTTTATTTTTAATAAAAAGCGACATCCAGTGGCGAATCCAGGATATTAAGTTAGCTAGGACGGTCGTTAATAAC
>CAIGRP010069288.1:0-20599 GCA_903798385.1 Fraxinus cuspidata
CAATTTGCTGCTGAAATTAGTTTCCATTCGTCCTAAAATCGACTGCTCTGATACCAATTGATAGGATTCTAACAGTAAAAATGACAGAATTCAATTAGAACTAAGAAAATAGCTTTGTATTGATGGAATTTGAAGTAAAGCAAGAAAGAAAGATAACAAGTAGTCTTTCGAGAGGACTACAACTCTCCTAAGCCTCACTTTCACTCACTTGATTTTTCCACCCCTCTAATCCCCCTCCCCACAACATTTATACGCAGTCCCTCGACTGTAATTACTTGACTTATTACACTTTTGACCCTCTAAATAACTAGTGAACCTTCTGGAATAATAAATGACGTGGCTGCAGTTACGTTTGCATATGTGAACCAGATTGGGGTCTATCAGGTTCTAGGAGTAGTTTTGTATGGGAAGACAGGTTGGACACGGAAATTTAGGGATGAAAGAGAGGCTTTGCTGTATACTAGAGGAATGAGTTAAAAAGAAACTTCAATTTACTTTTAGATCGTTCCTTCAGGCCAGTAAAACACTCTCCAAGATTTCCTACTCGAGCAAGTATGTCTTACTTGAGCAAGTCTGTCTCTTTGTATGTGAAAACCTGCATGTAGTTCAATGATTGCCATTTTTCTTAGGGTTTAAAATTGTTTCAATACTTAAGTTTTTGTTCAGTTAAAACGATGTACAATGTTCAAACTTTGTTGTTTAACGATTTTTACATCTTTATTTGATTCTATTCATTGGTCTGCTGCACAATACATCCATTGGTATCCTAGCTTCCTTGTGATTGGATATGAAATTGTTTTTTCCAGAGTTGTGGGGGTCCCAATGCTCACGGGATGAAAAGTGCCAGTGGTAAAATGGCAAAACAAGCTGCATTGGCTTTTGTTAAGCGGACATTGGAACGATGTCGAGAATTTGATGAAACTGGAAAGAGCTGCTTTGGTGAGCCTTTGTATAAAGAAATTTTCCTTTCTGGAGTCGCACGCCTAGTCGACATACAAGCAGTAAATTCAAGTGCTGATAATGAATCTGGAAAGCGGCAATTTAACACATCTGGATGTTCTATTGAAGTTAGAACTTCAGGTTGGTCCCATTGATAGATACCTGAATGCTTATAAACATTTTATTATCTTTAAATAAGTCATAAATTAGAATGCATGTTTTCCTGCATTTTAATTCGGGTAAAGCCCTTTGTCCCGGGTCATTGACTGGGACATAAAGCAGGGTCCTTTTAATTTAACTAGTACTACTTAGAATAGATACTAATACATATCTCTGGCTATATCTGATGGGGACTGTCAGATATATATCCATAAGCCCTGTGGATGAGGTTTATGTATGAAACACGGTTCTCACATTCTCAACCCTTGAGAACATGCATTTATGATTAAATTTTTATAAAGATTAGCATGATAAGATTAACTTTACTCTACAGATCAAATGTTTATTCTTGCAAAGGTTGTTGGCAAAATAAAATAACGTGACAAAAACATCATCCCTGATTATTTTTTTAAGAAATGCTTCTAGCTGTAATGTGGAATGTTTGAATTTAAAAGAATCCCAGTAGGTACGTTAATTTAGGCACAGTATTTTATACATAGGGCATTAATGGTATAAAAGACGAGTTTGACTAGTCTCTAGCTATTTTTTCATATGGTATGATGGTACTTTTTTGCTTTTGTCCATTATCTTAGTATTGGTGTCATTTATTTGTTTTGCAGCTCCCTTGGGAGCACTGCACAGCCCATCTTCAAACATTCAAGAAATTTATTCTTCTGGAGCTCCCATATCAGCAAATCTAGGTTCTGAACTAACTAATGGCAAAGAAGACCTCTGGTCGAATAGGGTGAAGAAGTGTGAGTTACCTGATGAAATTGTTGGTGGTACACTTAGCTCATCCACCGGTGTCCCATCAGGCATTGGAAGTTCACTTTCGAGCAGTGCAAAAGGAAAAAGGAGTGAGAGAGAAGGAAAGGGAAATAACAGAGAGGCGCTATCCAGAAGTGGAAGCACTAAAGTTGGTCGGGCTGCACTGGCCAATGTCAAGGGAGAGAGAAAGCCTAAGGCAAAACCTAGACAGAAAACAGGTCAACTCACTGCTTCTGTCAATGGCCCTCTTGGAAAGATGTCTGAGCGGCCAAAAACAACGTTATTTTCTGCACCCAAATCAAATGAGAGGAGTGGAAGTGGCACTGACAAGGATAAAAATGACGATAAAATGGACCTCTTGGAGGAACCCATAGATTTGTCTGGCTTGCAACTTCCTGGAATGGGCGATCTAGGTGTACCGGATGATCTTTCTGGTCAAGGAGAGGACCTAGGGTCTTGGTTGAACAACATTGAGGACGATGGATTGCAAGATCATGACTATATGGGTGGGCTTGAAATTCCAATGGATGATCTATCAGACTTGAATATGATGGTTTGACCTTGCAATTGTTGTATATTCCTTTCTATTAAACAATCACAGATGAAAAACCATTGTTTGTGGAAGACCAGTTACAAGGATGTCATGCGACTCCTGGCTGTGAGTAGGCCATATATTCTTTTGGTTACTCCCTACACAAGTTGAGTTTTGAGTGAACCTCTGAGACGCTTGGATGCTTTTCCTGTTCAAGTTGACACCTTGACTGTAAAGATCATTTTGTTTGACTTTAGTATCTTTAATGATAAGGTCTTAGAAAACCCTGTATTTTGGTTGTAGCAATTACATATTGGAGAGCAATGTCTTTGTACATAAAATTTATATTTTCAATAAGTTACCATTTTGTTTATTTTGCTATATGTGGTAGGTGTTGTGAGATGTTTCACTTGTGTGTAATATGAGCTTTTTAGATTCAATTGAGTCGATAACTTTAAAAGGTCCACTTCTTATCTCTTGAAGTTACAGTTGCCCTAACCATTTTGAGTTTGTAGGATGCAGAAATCCCTCACTGTTCTCATTGACATCTGATGTTCCTCGTTGAATATGAAGGTATTAACAGTGTAAGCTAAGAGGTGGTGCAAGTGGATGAACTGTTTTATTGGGGATGCAATAGACTGCGGACCATATATCCTATTTAATCTGCAGGTTGACTTCCTTAAAGTAAATATAATTAATGTCCAGGACTCTCTCCGTGATGCTCTAGTTAAATGCTACTTATAACTGGGTAGGAGCTACAAACTTGACTCCAGTATATATAATTTGCCAAATGATATGTTGGTTTTCAATTCGAACCCACTGTCTACTGAATTGTATGCCGTTGTGCTACAAATGCAGCATTTGTAGAAGAAATTCCAAGGCTTGTGTAAGAACTAGCTGCTTTTGATTTTCCAGAAGTCGCTTTCTCTTCATTAATTTCCACATATTGTTGTAGGATAATTATATATTATTCATTTTATCTCATTTTTGTATTATAATGTTTGTTTCATTGACTTTGCATCTCTTAGTGTTACATAATGCTTCTGTTTGAGCCCCATTTTTTCCGAAACTTATTTTTCAAATCATTTTCAACTGCACATTCTCCCATAAAATAATTTTACACGTAAATCCAAAAAAAATGCCACTTTTTAACCACACATTCTCCCAAAAATCACTATTCCAAAACACATTTCCCCCAAAAAATACGGCTCAAACAGGGGCAATATGGCCTCGAGAAATTTCTTACAAATCAAGGAAATATTATGATCATCTTGCTCCAGTGGTGAGAGAACATGTGGCTGTTTTTATTTTCTATTGGGTTACCCTATATACCGTTTGAGGCTGTCTGCATTCTTAACTACAGTTATTTGTAAACAGCTTGCCTTGGCAGGAAGTATTTGATGGCCCAATATTTTGGACACACTTCCTGTGTCATCTGTCTCGGGCAAATTTATTCCTGCTTCTGTTTGAAGCAGTCGGATATATACTGTCCCAGATTCTCACTGATGCGTGGTAAATCATTGTTTTCACCTGTTTGATTTTGAAGATTTATTTAGCTGAATTTTAGCAATTAGTTTTGCTAAATTACTGTGGCAACAGCCTTCAGAATATCGTGGGTTTCACTTTTTCTGAAGGTGTTTTTTTCAATAATAATATTTTTAAACACTGCAGACTATTACATGAATGCAAAACTTCTGTGCTGATGATGTAGATTAAGGTAAGACCACAAGTACAGTTTTTATGATGCCATAGTGCAACATCAATAAATATTCTTGTTTGAGAATGTGGAGAAGTGAGTCCTTTCGATATGGTTTGGGGATTTTTATAATTTATATCTGCCATCACACTTCACAAGTAGGAACAGTATTCCTAAATGATAAAAATCACAAATCTCATAGTCTCACAGCTTGATGTTTATTTCAAGCAGACAGGACCTACTCTCCAAGAGACAGCACTTGTACAATTGATTGTGCAGAATATGCTACCAGAAATTACCTCTTCGTGTAAGGTATGCGTAGTCAATTTGCTTGAAGAATTTTACTACATTCTTCTGCCATTTTCAAATATGTAAACCTGTCACTCATAGTAGAAGCTAAAGAACGAAAAAAATCTGAAAATAAGTCATCATGATCAAAAAAAGGTTGTGCTAATTAAAAAAACAATGTTAAAACAAAATGTGGACGAAATGAAAATGCTTATATGATTGTTGATACTGCAATGGAGGATAATATGGAAGAGCCGTATGATTTCAATTCAAAACTTGTTCAGATGTGATGTAATCAGATCCGTAAAGATGTGTGCAAGGCTTTATTAGAAGTTATATTTTTATTTAATTGTGTTCTTTTAGTAATTAAGTTTTTCTAATTGATATTTTTAACTATCCAGGGTTGAATTTATATTTCATAAGGAGTTTAGGGAATGCAATTTTAATTAGGTTTGCTTTAGGTCTATATTAGAGCCACAACTGTATTTTGGGGACATTTTTGATTGATTTACAAATTATAATAATATAAATGCGAGATTTTTCTACAATACCGACCCAAATGGTATTCTGTGCAAATCAACGTGTTTTCGCGTGCTATTGTTCTTGCTCACTTCTCTCTGCATCAAGATGGCCTGCACCTATTTGTAGAATATCACTAGGTACATTAGGATTAGGTTATCCCAGGGAATTACTCTTGAAATTTGCAAAAATTGACAACATTTTACAAGTGAAGTTTGGCCAAGGAGTGCATAAAGAGAGAACATTTGACAGAATAAATAAGACAAATTGCAGCATTTATCCCCAACCTATACCCATTTGCAGTTTTATCCCCAACAATTTTTCTTGGCATTGAGCACCTCATCCTTGTTTCCATCCAAAATGGTTGTTAAGTTTGCACTGAAAGACATATTCACCTTTAAAATTCAAATAAACAAGAAAATAAATACAGAAGGAAGGAGGGGAGGAGGAAGAAGAAAAGAGAGAAAAAGAGAAAACAAACCCCTTCTTTTTCAATCCACTGCAGCATCCCACCACCACCAATGCCACCTCTGTGCGTGATGTAGGGTGGGGACTGTGGGTGCAATTTATCTGAAAAAAATTAGAAAAAGGCAAGAGCTTGTTATTTAGGTAAAATGTGGATGAATAACAAAATCCGAATATAGATGTTTGACGCCAATCAGTTGCAGTAAAGCTTTGTTACCTTGGTTTGTCTGAGTTGTGCAACCATTGTACTGCTTGATAGTTTGGAGTTTTTTGGATGTCTATAGTCTCCTTTTCAAAGCAGTTGTTCAATAAACCGAATCGAAAGGGGAAAACAAATAACTTAATATTCCTGGCGTCCATGTAGAAGGAACTGCAGATATGCACCTTGGAAAGCAAAATACTTCTAGCAATCTCTATCTTGATATTGTCAAAGCATGCTCTTGGTGATCTGTTTGGGGCTTTCATAATATACACTGGGCTTTTTGACTGAAAACTGAGATGGATTGCGGTCATGAGTACCTTACTTTGTTAACATTATAGGAAATATGAAGGCGGATGGTTTTGCAGCAGTATTATTGCAAGTTTAATGAAAGGGTCTGTTGGGTGCAGCTGCCCCACTGGAGTTTGAGGGAAGGTCTTTGAGATGGAAAAGAAATAGTGAGATGTCATGTTCAGTGTAATTCTAAGGAATTAATGTGAAAAAAACTTGTTCTTTTAATGTGTGAACGTAACACTGATTGATGGCAAGATTTTCTCTGCTCTCTTTTAAAAATTTCTTAAACTTAGGTAGTCGGTGGTTGTCACTGCTCTGCCCACCACTGTCCTAAAGATTGTTTCTCTCCTGATTTGCTTCAAAGTTCTTCATATCTGGTAGTTTAGTGTTGGATGTTGTTCACCATGCGTGATTTTGGTGGCTATGAGGGCGTGGATTTTTTGTTTATGAACTGGTTGTTTGGTTTTCAATGGATTTAAGGGGTCTAATATTTTGTCTTATTGCCTTTACTGAAGTTGAGATTTCCACTCCTAACAGTTAATACCACCTTTTCTCTGTGTGGCTTCTCCCGCTTTGGTGCTTCTTTGCATTTTAAGTCCATTATATAAATAATAACAATTGTTCACTTTGGGTTGCTTGGTTATGTGCAGTCAAACATGTATTTGGCTATCAGATTAAGCACCCTAAGTAGAAGTTGCCAGAGCAACCTTGGGATATTTTGTTTAATTATTGACATAGGCTCTAGCAAAGAATTCATAAAATTACTGGGCCTCTGTAGAATTATAATATTTTTAATATTTCTATATTATTAATTTATTTTAAAAATTTATTCCCAGAAGAATCATTCCCCAACTGAATAAAATTTCTCAGTCTACGCCTGAATGAGTTAACTGGATCTGCGTGAAACACTTCTTCGTTTTTGCTATTTCTTTTGTAGTATCTGTGAGATGCTAAGTGCTTAGTTTGGTTGTTGAATAAGATATTATTAAATTAGCGGAAACTTGTGGCACTGTTTATTTTAGTCATTTCTGCATTCAGCCTTCATAATATGTATGGATGAGAACTTCCTGGTAAAGAGCTGTTATGAAACCCAATATTACATTATCAGTTAGAATACTTGCAGCTTCCCCCTTTATTGCTCACAATCTGCATGCTCTTTGTGTCGCCCTTGCTTTCTATGAAAACCTCATTGATTTCCTGAAATCTAGTAGTCCTTCTGGAGGGTCATCCCCCCATCTCTACACAGTATTTTTCTATTTGTTCTCGTGATCTTTATTCCTCTCACCATTAAACTTCTGCTCCTTGGTCTTGACAATTAGACTTAAGTTGTTTAACGTCCAGTCCATTAACCATACTTTGGGTATGTAAGACTAAGAGTATTCTTCCTCTTGCTCGGTATCCTGAAATACACCAAATGATTTTGACCCTAGTCTAAAGAAAAAGTTTCACAATATGTCTGACTTTTATCTCTGTTCCCTTTTGACGCTCCAACAAGGCAGGAAGCGGACATCTGAATAGGAAGATGAGCCACACAAAACTTCGAAATGTTTTATGTTCATTAATAGAAGATCAAAATTCCTTCCACCAAAGTTCCAGGTGGAACATCAAAAGCAGTAGCCATTGCAGAACCAATTTGTGATAAATGCAAGTCATAGTGACTATAGCAGCTATTCGGAGAAGTTCATGGTGCAAGATTTCAATCCTTTGTTACAATTCTGAAATCGTGCTACGATGGTGGAAAACTTATAATAAAAAATCACTTCTTGGGAGGTGACAATTTTATTGAGCATTTTGTACTGAGCAAAGGTATTTTCAGGTTGCAAATCGATTGTCTGCTTTTGCTGTGGCTTCCATGAATTTTTGAATGCTCGATTTTTGGAAAAACATCCTCATTAGCAGGGGATTTAAAACATTCAGAAGTTTTGTGCAGTTCATCTTCCCATTCAGATGTCATAGATTCTTCTCTTCATCTACTGCTCAACGCAGTATTCACGGTACAAGCACCAAAGATCATCCTTAGTTCTGTGTATCAATATAAATCACAATACTATCAGGAAAATATTTGCTTTCTTTCTTTTCGATGGCAGTTCCAATTGTACTGTCGTTTATTTATTTATTTATTTATTGAAGATCAAGCACTTCACTGGCTTGTCATTGATTTGGATCTTCTCATGATTTGTTATTCGAGATGAGCTCACTCATGAGATTTGCTTGGATATAACAACACATGATGGACTTTCGCAACTGACTACAAAAGTTAAAAAGTGACTGAATTGGAACGAAATGAAGTTTAGTCGTGCGCATCAAATTTCGTTCAAGTTCAGTGTTTTTAACCTATTTCCTTGGCCTTGCATTCTTTATATTAACGATCAAACTAAGCAAGCCTTCGTCTTAATGACAGCACATTACTGTCAAAGATAGTTGCTTCCACATACTGGAATTATGGAAGTGATGTTCGACAAGCAAGTAGGAAGTGAAAACACGAGCATTGCATGAAGTCATCAATATCGTACCTTGTTTTATGTACTATCAACCCGAGGGATATATAGCAACACGTCCATCGATATTTTCTTACTCATAAAATCACACTGGAACTGTAAAGAATTCTGCACAAACTCAAGAACATGTAGCAGGACTCTTCCTAAAAAAGGTAGAACTCAACAAGTACATCTTACATATTTAAATGTTTTGAGTAAACAATTTCCTACATTTGATCTCTGAAATAGCAGTTGTTGCATAAAAATCTTTCTAATAGTGATATTCTCTGCTGCAGCAATGTTTTTCGAAGTACTGAGAACATAAACATTGGCCTCAAATTGCAATGTAGGAATGTTCGTCACGTGATGGCTCATCTCTTAGCACCAGAAAAGACTGAAAAATAGCAGTTGGCAATCCCCTTTTATTAGCTCAACAGCTCAATCTGTTCATTCAAGCAAAAACAGTAAATATAATGATTATAATATTCAAAGAATCACAATTGAAGAATCTGGCCAGTGCTATAAAAGTGGTCCAATCCATGCATTCCCATTATAGAGGCCACGTCTTGGATTAGATCGTAATTTTATTAAGCCATGGCATGTACAACAAATGAAAGAAAAATTAAGCTTTGTCCATAAGTTGGAGTTGACTACATAAATTATTTTCCTTGCTTGCTTCGATAGTCCTGTATGAAGATATAAAGCAACAAGATCCTTAATGTATGTAGTAGCTTTTTTTTCATAAACTTGTGCTTAACTGAATTTCATTCAACATAAGCTCAAAAGGGAGATTTTATGATTGGATTCACAACGTATATACTATATATCTTAGCAATACACATACCAAACATTCCTCAACTCATGGCAGGTGATGTTGATGCACTGTTGAAGTATGAAGCAAGATCAATATCAAGATTTTCATACTTTGTGATGAAAGGGTGCACCTGCATTTGATGAAGATACATCCTTTTATTAACTATATGTCCAACAGATACAAACTTCAAGCTAACAGAGGAGAAGAATCATTACCATTAGTTCGTTTGCTGACAGTCTATCCTTTGGTTCTTTCTGCACACTGAGACAAGTAAATTTATAAGATCTCATAGGTGCAACACACTAAAAATAACAAAGATGCATAAAAGCAAGAAGATTTATGACTCGTCAACCTACAAGGTTGCAGAATTCAACAAATGATATAATCTCAGAGTTGAATTCAATAAAATATTAAAATTACCTGAAGGGAAGCATCACCTTTATGCCTAAGGGTCAGTGGGGACATTCATCTATTTTAATTTTTTATCACGCTCCCTTAAGTGCAGACCAGATTCATTTTCTCATTAAAGGCCCAACAAATGGGTGGAAACGAGACTTGATGAACTCCTTTTGATTGCTTTGATGCTAGGTTAAACAACATCATCTTAATCTTAAATTGTCATAGAAAGGACAATTTTATTTATTTAAAATTCCATTCAATGTTCTAGAAGGAACTGGCATACTATTGTAACAAGTTTTCTCCACTAATATTTAATATTGTGCTAAATTGTATAAAAATAATCCAGCACACAAGCAACTTAATTTATAGAAACGTAGATGAAGTGCAATCTTTACCATGCAGAAATAAATGAACAGAACTCTGGAGAAAATAGATCATCAGGAGCACGTGGTGCAGGTTGGTCAACAATGGCCTCCATCAGCTCATAGACATTAACCCATCCCCCTTCCTGTGGTGGGGAGTATGGGAATTGACCAGTTGCACACTCGAGGAAAACTAAACCCAAGCTCCATATGTCACTTCTGTATCCATAATTGCCTCCAATGATTCTCTCTGGCTAGAACCACGCAATTGAACAACAGAAATTTAACGAACTTCCACATATAGACGCATGTTTGAACCAAAATAGTGGAAGAAAAAGATTGATAAACATGTTTGCAGCAGACTAAGGAACCATATTTGTTTAGCATGCATACATTTATCACAGTCACAGGCAAAAGGCCACTGTACTGCAAGGTAACACGGTAATAATATTTACTAAGTTTATTGACACTCACAGACATATAGTTGTATGTGCCAACAAAGGTATTGGCCAGACCAGATGTGCTCGCCAGTATCGCGCTCACACCAAAGTCGGTGATCTTGACTTCACCTCTGTGGTTTATCAGCAAATTCGAAGGTTTCAAATCCCTGTGGATAATATGTTTTTCATGGTGAAGATACCACAAGCCCTTGAGTACCTAGTCGAGAGTAAGACGTTGATTAGTAACTTCAGTAAATTTGTCCGGCGGAAAAACTAACTGCACTTTCCTACCTGCTTACAGATTGCAGCAAGACATGGTTCTGGAATTTTATGGACCTTCTTCAAAAAATCTGCAAGGGATCCACCATCCATGTACTCCAAGATTATAGAGACCGCACCATTATCATAGAAAGATTGATAGCAAACCACAACATATGGACATTGGGATGACTGATTAATTTTCAGTTCTTGTGCAATATGCTTGCGAGCAGACTCTTCAATATTCATTTGAATAACCTGAATTAACGAATAAATAAGGAAACAAATGTTAAATGACCTAAAGACGTCAACTTCACATTATCAGCTGCTGAAAATTTACATTAAAGCAAGTAGGTAAATTTCTAGTAACAATTACCAATCTTTCAGTCCAGTCCAAATGAAGGTTTATCAAACAACATAATGCAATAACTCACAGATATCTCAAGTTTGAGAGGTAAATTGTTCTCAGAATTTGAAATGCAGTTTTACAAACATTCATATCTCTAAAAACATGTTCCATTTTTTTGGATCTTGTAAAACTGACAACACGGAGTAGAATTTTCATTTTTTCCTAACCAATGCCATCCGTCCCTATGGCATAAAGTTTCACTGTAACCACAATAAAGAATTGAACATGTAATAGCTATTTGTTTCGTTCTTATGCAATGAAGAGAAGTATAATAGACTTAATAGAAAATATATCATCTGGAAATTAGTACCAGTTACAGTGGAGGAGAGAAAAGTTCACGTGGGAGACTTGTCGTATATAACTCTTACAGAGGAATATATGATATGGTTTTGAACCATTGACAATATGACAATCCACGTAACTCAAATGGTGACCCCTTTAAAAGACACTTTCTGTCACAAGGACAATGGACACAAAAAATGGGAGACAACGTTATCAAGAAATAAAGGCCAGGGACAAAAGTGTGAAAGGGGGTAAAGATTGAGCATGATAGCTACAATTTCCCTAAAGCTTACGTTAGAGGTAATTCTAATGCTTCAGGTGGGGGAGTTACTACAGTGAAACACATGTATTATTATGCTCTATTCTTTGATGGCATGATTTTCGCTCAAGCTTAAGCAATTGTTTATGATGTTCTTCAGGAATATGCATGCCATCTACGATTTTACCTTGGGAGTGACTAAAAAATTCTATTGGAATGCAGCAAAATTTCTTGTAAGATCTACACTTCATTAATAAAAGAAAAAGATACCTATTCACCAGCATAATATTCAAAATCGAAACTTGAACAGAAAAGTCAATCCCACAGCCATCTTTTAGCCAACTGTGCTTGTTCTCAAGCTCAAGACAGAATTATTTTTCCTTTCAACTTTGCTAACTTTAGGAGGCTCATTTATTCAGATAGGATAAGATCGGTACTTCAAACTTGTTTTTAATTTCATCATTAGATGAGACAAGATTTAGTCCCCTCCATCCTATAAATTTATCTAAGCATCAATCAAGGGGTAGCGGCCCATGCCAATCCCCCTAGCAAATCAAAGTGGCTTTCTACAAAATTTAAACAAAAAAAAGGAAAAGAAAATCCCAGATAGATTTAAGTGTTTCAATTTTCAAGTACCTTCAGAGCAAAAAATTGCCCAGTCCATTTATGTTGCACCAACCGCACTATTCCACCGTTGCCCTTACCGATAACTTGAACTGCATCAAAGTCGGCTAAGCTCAACTGGTTATCTGATGGCTGTATAAGGGCTGGCTGAAAGAAAAGACCGAGAAAAACAAATGAAATGTAATCTTTATGTAGTTTCCATGAATATAATATTCCAAAAAAAAAAAAGGATGCAAAAAATATAGTATTCGCATTAAAGCATTTCAATAGAGAGTATTATGATGGAATATACACCATAGAATCGTTTAGCAAATCTGTTTGTCTGTGGACGGGTGTATAATCCATATAATCAATCGTTACAAAGATGAGTAATTAACTAATAATGAAGACTCACTTAAACAACTAATATCGGCACTTAAATTGTCTGCTCTTTTGAAAATTATGATAACTCTATAAATATAAGTAGATCTTGCCTAAATTGATACATCAAATATAATTCGTCCACAAAATCATCAAAGTGAAAACTAAAATGAAAAATCACTCCCATAACCATAACTCCGAGTATGATCTGTTCGCTTAGAAACCACACATGAAAATACATTCGAGTGACGACGAACCAAAAATGAAATCCACAACATATTGGAGCAATTTTAATTCATCCAATGTCAAATTAAGGAAAAACAAATGACAAAACCCACATCAAATTAATGAATTCGACTAAGAGAAAAACGCGAAAAAAATAAAGAAAAAAGATATCTTGAGGTAAAATTCAAGAAATAAAAATAAGAAAATAATCATACAGCGTCAACTTCATTCTGTGAAACAATACGAACTCCGTCTCTGTTAACAAGCAGATCACCATCCTTAAATGTCCCTGATTCAGTTCTACATAAAAAAATCACAAAAAAAGCCATATAAAAAATATCCACAATACACTTCAATTCAAAAAATGGTGGGATGAATTACAGAAATTTAGAGAGTGAAGCTTCATCAGTAGGAGGAAGAGAGAGCTTGAGTTTAGGTGCAAGAGCTCCTTTATTCATAGTTATTTTCTTTTCTTTGTTCTCTGAGAGCTCTTTGCTCTGTCGCAACTGCAAATCTCTTCTTCTTCTTCTTCTGGGCTATGGCGAAATCGCCAAAATAGTCGTTCCTCGTAACGAATCTTACACTATAAACGAAGAAAATTAAAAACAGATAACAATTCAGGTTAGGTATACGATAGGAATCCCATTTCCCAAATTGTGTGTGTGTGTGTGTGTGAGAGAGAGAGAGTGATTGATTAAAGAAATGGTTGGTGATAGAAAAGGAGTTGTAGTAGACAGGTAATGAAGAATACGTACGATGATTGGAAGAAACACAAATGAAATTGCTCAGACACTGCCTTCACTTCAAGCCCGTTTACTTTTCTATTACTTTGCTTACATTCAATGTTAGCCATCTCAAGCGTTAACCAAAATTTGTACCATTTTATCCGGGGTGGTCGAGTTGGTGGAGCAGGTGAGCGCGGAGACCGAAGGTGAGTTCGAATTCTCTACCAACACTTCCTCGGTCGAGCCGTCGCACAGAGCTTGCCTAGTACGGTTTATCTCTCCTGTGTGGTTTGCGGGCTATTGCATATGGAGCGAGGTTTACTCAATGAGCACTCACGAGTAGCGGCTACGGGTTCTACGTCAACAAAAAAAATTTGTACCATTTTACACCAAATCTTATACCAAATTAAAATTCATCTCCAATCATTACATCAATGAACAATGTTTAATCATTTTTTTTTCTTCTTATTAATTTATTTATTCGAATATTAGTTATTTATTTTAGAAATACATAAATTATTAAATAAATAATTACGTTAAATTAAGTAAAATATTAAATTCATTAATAAATATATTATTAAAACATAGTACATTTAGTAGAATCACTTCAAAAATGAAAATATTAAATCATGCCATTAAAAAATAGTGTATTGCATTATATTAAATCATGCCATTAAAAAATAATGCACTGCATTTCGAATTTAAATATTATAATATTATGAAGTCGAAATATCACTGCAATTTAATTTTCGGAGTTCGTATGTTATTCTCACAAATAATCGATTAATGCATTTCAAAGTGTAATGTGAACCTCTTTTTCCTTGATTTGTCTATGACGGGCAAGAAATTCTGGAAGATTTGGAAGCGATCTTGAGGATATTGGAGGATCTGGAAGCGATCTTTCAAATTACTAAATTATGCACTTGTTTTAATGTATCGTTTTTTAAAAATAAAACTAGATTAACGTATGTATGTGGTGGTTGTAATATATTTCGGGTTAACTATAAATAATCGTGTTTGTATTTTATTCTTATTTTAATTAATTCAATAATTATTATTTTTAACCTTTAAAAGTTTATTTTAAATAACAATAATAATAATAATAATAATAATAATTGTATTAAAATTATATAATACAAATGACACAAATAACCTCCAATAATTCTTTTAGCAAATGAAAAAAGGGGGCAAATTGCACTTTTGCATCATTTTGAAAAATGATGCACTTTTGCACCAAATTTTGTTGAAATTTGGTATTTTGGTGTAGCAATTGAAGATGGCCTTAGTCAATTTTACTGTTGGTCAATTTTATTGTCACATTAATTTTTGTTAACAAATAGCAACACATTAGTACATTTTTAAAATAATGTCTAAAAATTTTTAGTAGACGAAATGCAAGAAAAGTACCTTCACCCAACCCATTGCACGAACATTTCAATTTCTCGTTCATCTATTTTTCTTTCCCTTATTTTTCTATTTTTTAAATATTTTGTATGAGAATAATACTTCCAACATAATCACCTTTTTGGGTTTTTTGTGAAAATCATCCCAACGTTTTTGTGCAATAAACCTCTAGTCGAAGATTAGTGGTAGGTTACTTCGGACCTTTCGAAAAGGAATAAAGTGAATGTATTTAAGATAATAACCATTTCTCTTTATTTTATTTTATTTTTTGTCTACAAGTCAAGGCATCTGTTTTAGGTCAAATGTCAAACTTAACTTTGTCAAAATTTGTTTAATCTAACTCTATCTTTAAGCAAGTTAAATTGATTTGCAAAAACAATGGGTTAAATCACTTTGCTTTACTTTTGTTTCATGGTTCAAGAATATTTTCATTAGAATTTTTATGCCGAATAAATAAACTACATGGAGCCAAGTTAATGAGCAGACAATTCCAACTTCACAGGCAGCACGTTAGCTCGGCACAAAGGTGACAACGAGAGCATATGAGAATTGACATTCAATTTTTGCTGTCCAATTTGCCGTTCATTCAATTAACTATTAACACGTCATTTTAAATTAAAATGTCATCAATTTGATGGATTAGTTATCAAGTTAATAAGGGTAAATTTAAAATGACATGTTTTTTAAAATAATGCGTCAATATTTAATTGGATGTCTCAACACCAATAAGAGGACTATCCTAAATCGAGACACAACCCCATTGCTATGGGAAAAGATGTAGATTGAACAATTGTAACTTTTCTAATGTTTAAATCCCGCACGAAAAGTTGTAATTATTCAGAAAAACCTCTCGATATTAAAGAGGATACGAATTTGCATTTGAAAATAACTGTGGCTGATACCCACATAACATAATAGTAACCCATAGACCCACAACGTTTATTTTTCCAAATTTGTCTTGTTTCTTGACCAATTATGTCGGCAATTAATGGCCAACCTTGCATCACGTCATGGACCACCAGACGTTAGAATATGGCAACCCAGTAGTCGGGCAGCGTGCGAAATGTTAGACTGGTTAAAAGAAATATATATCCTGTTTATAAGCCAAAAGAATATAATAAACAAGATTTTAGTATTACCTGAAAGTTTCTACAGGATACGCCAATCTGCAATCCAGTTTGATTCCGGATTTAAAGATTGCTAAGCCCCTGTTTGAGCCACATTATATTTTTCATTCACATTCGTCTACTCATTTTCAACCACATATATTTCAATAAAATAATATTTTTCATCACATCAATAATTTTTCTTTTTTTTCAACCACATATTCACTATCACATCAACCAAAAAATGCACTCTCTCCACAAAAATGCCTACCAACAGAGGCTAAGTTTACCACCTAAGCACTCATGCCACAAAACAAGTTTGTTTTCTATCCAACGGATCACAAAAAGTACAATACAAAATACTTATAGTATATAATGAATCTCCAACTAGTTCAGTGCAGTTAAGACACTGAAATCAAGTTCAGCATTCTCTTAACAATTCAACATTTACTTATAGATGGAAAAATGTATATAGATAAACAAAATCGGAACTAGAACGAGAAATTTACATTTTGGAAGAAAATAGAGAAATTTACTCACTCGGAAAATATAACTTTGTACATCCATTTTTGAGTACAAATACATCAAAGTCGTATTGATCTATATAGAACTTTGATTCTTACATCAATCCACTCTCATTGGTATCTAATGCTCTTTGTTTTGATCCTATCAAAACTTAAAACCCTATTTTCACCTATGCTTACCATAGCCAAGTAAAAAGGAGTGGAATATTTCAGGGTTCTACTATGTTGAAGGAGAATTTGGATAGTAGCCGTGGAACTCCTGAAATTACTGGTCCATAAGTCTACAAAACAAGCAATTGAACATGGTAAGCTCACTTAATAATATTCACACATTCCAAGTAATATAACCTTCCAGGCAACTTTTAGGGCAGGTTTGTAAGCACTAAACTGGAAAACACGTCTAAGATCTTTAATATCTTCCCAGTCAACCCTTCCAAACAGAGTCGGTCTGACTATATGCGACGTAGGCGATCGCCTAAAACCCCACTCTAATGAGCCTTATTTTATGTAAGGTTAATTAATTGGTTGAAAAAAAACGAAAATTATAATTACGAAATTCTTTAAATTAGAATTATCATATGCACACACAAAAAATTTAAAAAAATTGAAAATACAAACATCTCTAAAAAAAAAAAATCATATAAATGACATAAAACTTATCACATATATTTATGCATCACAAAAATATATTACGGTCGTTACTTTCTTTATACATAATTAATTTGACAATTTATCTTCCCGGCCATCATTTTTCTTTCTTAACAAGAAATAAAATGTCATTTTTCTTACTTCAAATTTTACCACCATTACTTTTTCTAATGCTCTCATGGTGGGTCGTACACTTATACTGCTGCTAAAGACACTGATATTCATCTCTCTAGATTCTTGCATTTCGTTGTCATTTTTTCCCAAGTTTTCAGTGTCATTGTATTGATTAATTTTTTAATTCTCTATGATTAATTGTATTGATTTTTTCGATAAACTTATTATTCTTTTTTTTTTCCCTTTTTATGTTTGTACTGCAATGTAAATCTTGTATTTTGTCTTCCAAATTTCCTAAATATGTTTAATTGTTTTCTAAATCAAAGTCAATCATAAATTTTAATCATACATTTCATAGGATTCATAATTTTTCAACCACATATTCCATCAACTTTTATCAAAACCTACTAAAAACCTGATTTTAATCTTCAATAAGGCCCCCAAAATATCAAGGTCGGCTCTGCTTCTGCTTCCAAAGTTATTTGGATGCATTTCGAGGAAAAAAGTCGGCAGGCATAGAGATCCCAGTATATATGTAAATTCTACCAGCATCAAGTAAGCCAAGTTAAAAAGAAGCACAACAGAATTCAGGGTGGTTATTGTTTGTAAGCAATTAATTCTCAATTGAATCACTAAAATGGAGCAATATCCATTACCAATGGGTTTACAATCATCAACAATGTTTCCACGAAGGCCTACCTTCTCATTGTCATGAACTTGGCACAATGGAACTGCAAGAAGTTTGAAGTTCTTCGGTACAATGAATCTCCGACTTGCTGGTAGCTTGATGAGAAAAAGTTTTGAGCACTCCTACAAATACAAGCAGGAGGTAGTTAGGAACTATTTCCAGCTATCAAAAGTAAAATCACTATAATAATACTAAAAGGCCCAGCCCTCCTTTATTCTAAAACGGGGAAAGAGGCAATGAGTTCCTCTGCCATTAGAACTACCTTAGGCCTTTTTATGTTTGGAGGCAAGTATGGATAAAGCAACGTTTCAAAATCTGGCCTCCACCACATTCCAAGACATTCGCCAATCTAGACATCAAGAAACATCACGTGTAAACAAATTGCAACTAAACAAGCATAATGTCAAGCGGAGTGCGTATTTACCTCCCATTCAGGTCCACGACTTTCTTCACCCACACATAACTTGCTCAGTAGCTTGCGTTTCAAGCAGTCAATATCTGCAGAGTAAGACAGAGATATTTTTTTTAGCATCCATGATCATTTCCAGCTATTAGGATCTCTCTTGGACAGTTAGCAGAGGGACTTCGAAGATAGTTACTTACCTGATTCACCAAATCGTGCACGGCCACCCGGAAGTTTATAGATGGAGTTGTTTATTTGCAGCACTAAAAGATGAGGGTGCTTGAACAACTCTACCTGCATTTAGAACTGTTTCTAGTTCTCATGGAATACTTAAATGATCTAATAAGCCACAAATAGACCATATTGAAGTAAAAGGTGTTGTGGTGGGGCAAAGAGGAGGAGGTGAATCTTATCATGTGACATTAACAGCTAAAAACTAAAAATAAAGGTTCATTCCAAATATTAAGGACAAATTGAATTATGTGACTCATTTCACATGGGTAGTAAATGTAAAAATGAACACTGGAAGTGTATTTAAACCTTTAGAGTCAATAGCAGAAATGTCAAGGGTAAAAAATATGACACATGAAGTGATATTTTCTGAGTAAAGTAAAGTTTTAAGCTTGATCATAGCTCTCGAATAATCCTCCATTAGCATTCGCATGAGTTATAACAGAGACTTTGCTAACAAATCATCGCCTTGATACAACTTGTTGGGAAAACATGTATATCTTCCTTTCTTTGCATGAATATAGACGAGCAAATATATAATTAAAAAAAGAAACTGAGCAAGATCACAGATACAAGATTTACATGGTTTGACACATAATGAACTACAAATTTACTATCCACTACAACAATAATGGTATAGGGAGATTCTTGGACAAAAACTGAGGTTCACAATAGTCTCTCTAGGGCAAAGTCACAACAGGAAAAACTATATTTTTCTCCGCTTTCCTCTCCACCTAACCCTCCCATTGGAAGCCATTACTGTCTTTTGTCTTTTTTCCTATAGACAGACACTCCTTCCATATAGTACCTATTTTACCTTCCCCTTTTCACTTCTATTGCAAGAGAGACTTAATCGTTATACTACCTTTTCCGTCACTTCTAATTAAATTTGTTACGGGGAAAAGTTATCAGTCTACATAAAGGGCGAAATTTATATACAGATCACAAAAATGCACAAAGAACCTTTTTGGCATTTTTTTCACGTTTATGTTGTCAGTCTATTTGTTAGAACTTTCCCAGAAACAAGAAAATATAAACACAGTAACATAAACAGTCAAAATGCGCAGAGAACTGACCACAATTACAGCTGCCACACAAGTCCTCATTCCATAAGCATCATAGCTAAAAATAAGACAGAAACATTGAAAAAAAAAAATCACAAACACAAACACTCCAAATAATAATTTTATCAAACACAGACAGTAATAATTAATAAATTCCTTGATTTAAAACGTAAATACCTAAACGTATATAGAGAAACGGAGGGGGTAAAAAACACTGCCAGTCAATTTATTTTGCATCAAAATCATCACTCAATCTGATTTTTGGCTGGCATGTTGGAAATTCTGTCACAGAAAATAACAGATTTTAATCGATTGAAAAAAAATTAAACTTGAGTGATGACTTTGAACCAAAATAAAGTTGGATTACTAACAGTATTAACAGTGTTCTCTACCAAAAAAAAAAAAAAACGGAGTTAATATGTATGAATATTTACTTGGCTTTCATGCGCAGAACACGATCGATGACGGTTTCGTTCCTTAACGGGAGTGCATCTTTGGAGCCGAAGTAGTAACAGCTGAGTGGGTATATATCCAGTACGGTGCTGCTATTGTTGCTGTTGCTGTTGCTGTTGCTGTAGCCATTCTGTCCATTTTCTACTGTTGATTGATGATTCATCTTCAGATTGGAGCTGAAATTGGATAACCTGATTTTGAGAAGATGGCAAGGGAAAGAGGAGAATAAATACAGTAGGAAATAGACGTGGCTGTTCCAGAGAAAACGGGAGCCTGTAAATTTGTAAGTGGGGAGTTGGCACACAATTTTAGATAGGACGGTCCAATAGATTTTTCTAATAATTTTGAAATTTCGATTGTTCTCGAGTCGTATAGAGTTGTCGTGCAAGTGGCTTGGTCTACATGGTAGGGTCCGAGTCGGTCTTGCATTTTAGATTAAGGCCCTCTTTGATAGCCTTCAAATTCCATGGA
>CAIGRP010069289.1:0-10802 GCA_903798385.1 Fraxinus cuspidata
CTCACTTGGATTTTGTGAAGTACCCGATGTACTTGATGCATCTTTCGAATGCCAGTAGCGGTATCTCCAACTTCAGCTGAAGCGGGAGGAGTCAGAACAGAAGATGTCGACCCACGGCAAGACATCTGATTACATGAAAAATAAAACGCATCAATTGAAAAAATGAAACACTATATTCATTCACATCAATTAAAACACTTCCAACTGAGGTTCAATTCACACTTCACAGATTTCGATAAATGGGATGCAGCCAGTCTTTTCATTCCAAATACTTGTGAAACAAAAAGCATAAAAGAGAACAATTGTTTTCCTTTCCAACTAAATTGGATTCTAGACATCAGCGATGGACTAAATTCTACCTCCCTAATAGTAAGGATTGATTGATACCATCAAAATCATGCCTTCTATTTTAATCTAGATTTTCCAAATTGGAACAGACCAGCGGTAATCTTATTTCTGAGAAACCAATGAGAGTTGTTACATCTACAAGCAAACATTTTCATATGATAACAATATTAGCACTAGTATCACACAAAAGTCTCTCTCCCTCTCTCTTCCCTACATGTTATAACATTATGATAAACAATTAAACATTGTGAAAAAATCTTCAAGCAAGTAAGCAACATAGCTTTCCTTTCATGGATCCTAAATATTATAAAAAGCTTTCAAGATCTAAAATCAAAGGCTACAGTCATTCTTTGAGATCTCACACATGTGTAGGCACAATATACTTCAATTTCACATAAAGGAATACACATAGTAAACTGTAAACTCAAGTTTTACTTAAAAGAATACACACAGCAGACACAAACAGCAAATAAATACTCGACCTTACGCAGTATAAATCATCACATAAATCCTAATTCCTAAATCCTAATCACCTGGGTGAGCTGAAAAAATTGGGTGGTTGAGGCACAGAGTTGCGAAAATTTACGAGATGACTAGCGGGAGGACTAAGGAAGAGACAGGAACTGAGTGGAGCTGGCCAGGATTGGGAGAAAGAGAAGGCGGATGAGGATTAAGGATTCAGATTTCACTATTTCAGTGGAGATAGGAGAAGCCTAGAAGGGTTGAAACTTGAAATAAAGGATTGAAGGGTTGATACTTGAATTGAATGGTTGGGCCGTGGGCGAAATAGTAATGGGCTTCACTGCTTCAGGTCCTTTAAAAAAAAAGGCTGAGCCCAAGAGGAGTCCGTTTTTAAAAAAAAAATGGCTGAGCCCAAAAGGTCAAAGTTGCCGAATTAATTTTGTGAAAGATTAATGGAAAGCTCAATTGCACAATTATTTTTTTAACGGGTAATCGGTTCGAGGTGGGGCACCGTCGCTAGATACTGTACCTGCTCATCCTGAATCGGGTCATTAAAATCAGAACCATAACCACCCCATTGCACCACCGTTCGATTTTTTCGCGCCCCATTCAGTTCGATTAATCGCGATTTTCGATTTTAATAGATCGAATTGTCATCCCTAAACTTACCATAAAATATAAAAAGCATTTTTAAAATCAAAATAAATAAATCATCACATAATTGTTACGTTAAATAATAATAATAATAAATAAATTAAATCAAAATTCAAGATTTATTAATTTATTTCATATTAAATAAATAAATCTTGAGGGGGCATTTGTACACATATATAAATAAATAAAATAACAAATAATGGGTTGTGTCAATTTAAATACTAGCCCAATTAAATTTATTGAATTAAAATATACTAAGACCAATAAAATGTTAAAACACATCCCACTATTTAAAAATCTACAATTATTCAATTATAATTATTATAATTAAATTAATTGAGGGGTTACCAAAATTGATCACGAATTTTTCTAAAAATAGGACCAAATGTTCATAATGAAAGGGGGAAAAAGAGGTGAAAGTGCAGAGAAAAATCACGAACTGATCAAGAAATTTCAAAGTAAGAGGAAGAGAAGAAATCATCTCAATTTCAAATTCGAAGAACACGAAGAAGATCAAAATCTTCTTCAAATCAAGCAAGCCCAAGAAGATCAAAGTTGTCTTCGAATCAAATCAAAATCAAGTCCAAGACAAGTATCAAACAAGTCAAGTTTATCGACAAATCAAATTATCAACAAATCTCGAAACCTATGATTCAAGCCATGTGACTCCTCGTCTTCAAATATTCAGATCATTAGAGGATTTTGCAATTTTGCAATTATAAGAAGATTCATATTTATTTGTATTTCTAAAAAATACAATTTGTAACGATTCCTATATTTTAATACGCGAAATCCGTCGTTCAGTCATAACGAGGGTAGTGATTGAAGAATCGAGGAGTGGCTGCGTGAAGCAAGAATCATGCGATTGAAAGTACAAAAAATGGGAGGAAAAATAGCTAAGAGTGTTAGGAAAGTCAATAATATCCCAACATTCTTGGGACCAATATATGATGTATTAACTGTAGAATCATTACATTCCTGTTATATTTTGATTGCCTAGAATATATTAGCACAATTATGGGAAAATACTTGTATAAATATATGTCTTGTGATTCATTGAAATCATTCAATTACAGCCATATTATTCTTCATTTTTTCATGGTTTCAAAGTACATTAAGTTCCAACGAGCAATCCGATCTGATTAAAACTATAAAAAAAATTGAGCATACGGATTTCAAAATTGATCAGCTCAAATGAGCCACCATTTTTCGGGGACATATTAAGGGATAAAATCTCACATCGAATAAAGATGAAAACACAAATCAATTTATAACAGTTTGATCTACTCCTCTTAATAAGATTGACATTTTAAGATGAAACCCAAAATCTTATCAAAGAGTGTCACGGTTACGAAGAAACAATGTCAGAAGCAGCACACAATAGGGAGTTTGATGAGTTTGTGTGTGCAAGAAAACATTTTCAGTGTCCATTTCTTACATTTGGTAGGGACTCTGATTTTTCTTTTGATCCGTACTTTTAATCTCCATTTCTTACGTCAGGTAGGGACTTTAGTTTTATTCTAGGTCTGTACTTTTAATCTCCATTTCTCCAATATGTTATACATGTTTCAAATCCACGTAGTTCCACCATGTTGTCGATTCTCATACAATTTTCAAGGTTGGTGGGTGCTTTAGTAAGGTAAACAATTTGAACTTGGTTTGATGTGTAATAGATCCGTTTCTTCATGGTTTCAGTTTCAATATCAATGGAATTTCAATTCAGCATTCATGGAGTTTCAATTTCATGAAGGTAATAGTAGTCACAGCTTAATAGGAGCTTGGCTATATATAACGAGGTTTGGTCCCTAAGCTCAAACACCGAAAGACATACATCATACACCATCATTTCGAAGTGTTGGAAAGCTTAGAAGTGTCTAACTGGAGGAAACAAGAGCTTGTGGAACATATGCCATCATTTCAAATCCATGGGTTTTCTTTTCTCGATCGAGTTTGTTTTAGATCAATTTTTAGTCTTACATTTGATATTAGAGCATCCTATAATCTTTGCCTTGGTGTTTTACAATCAATTTGCAAAACTCATTTTTTATTTATTTTTAAATCAAAGTTCAGATTTCTCAAGAAATCAATTTTCTAGCCTTTGTATATTTTTAAACTTGAGATTTGACATTGAGAAGGTTGAATTTGTAGCGGGTAAACCTGAATGGAGGTTAGGATTTGACAAAACTCTCAAACCGAATCGAACCGGACCCGAACCAAATTGAACCAAACCGATCGGTTTTTCATAAGTTAAATATTCGAATGAGTATCTAAATCAAAAATCGACGAGTTTGGTTCGGTTCTTAGTTCTAGACCCAGAATCGAATAATCGAATAATAACCGAATTTAAATAATTTTTTTTAATTTTTTACATTGAATTAATTAAAATTTTTAATTTTTTTCTAAACAAATGAGTAAATGAACTAATTTATTGATTAATGTTTTAACTCCAAGCCAAGTCCATGCCTATGTAGCACAGCCTAACTCAATTTCTAAATTCAATTTTTTGGTCAAATTATTAATTTCATTCTTAGCACAAGATCTAAGCATTTTTAAGTTTTTATCATTATCTTTTCAATTTCACACTTTCATTCGGTAACCACTGAGTCATTGACTACAAAACGTTTGATAAATTGAAAATCTACATCTGCATGCTCAAATCGAAGTCCCCGACTGCCGAGTCGACTTCCCCTCTCCAACTGCCCATCGAAGCCGCGACCTCCAACCACAACCACCAAATGTTGACCATTAGAAATCTATTAAAAATTTTAATTATGGTACAGAACCGAACATGTCCAAATCGAACCGAACCCGAACGATTCAATAATTATATTTGGACCTGACAGTTTCATTTATTAAATATCTAAAAAATTTGGTTCGATTTGATTCTCTATAAATCAGTTATTTGGCCATTTTGGAAATGGTTAATTGTTTATTGGCCCATTTGGAAAGGAAAATTTTGATAGATAAGAAATTAAGCATTACTTATTTCAAAACTAAGAAACAAAGTTTAAAATTTCAAAAATCATATATTAATTATATTTTCATTTATGAAATAATTAATTAAAAATATATTTCATTAATTAAATATATTAAGGTCACAATTCTATGCAATTTAGTCACAATTATTGAGTTAATTGGTCACAAATTATTTTTTTTGTGTCACATATAAAAAATTTATAGGCCACAAATTATTTTTGATTACGGATCGAAAAATTCATGTCACAATTTATTTATCAATAACAAAATCACAAATTTTGTAACTTACAATTTATTTAACGATCACATATTATTAAATGAATTTGTCACAAGTAATTTCTCGATTACAACTTAATAAATTGTGAGTCGTAATCAAATATTTCATAGGTCGCATATTATTTATTGATCAAGAATTAACCAATTTATAGGCCATAATCTATCAAAATTTGATCACAAATTATTTATTTGTCACACATTAACTAATTTATTAGTTAACATCAACCAATTAATTGGTTACAAACACTCCCCCATACTCATCCCATCCCCACCCCCACCACACCACAATCACAACCCCCACCAAAAAATTCTCAAATCTTCCACCGGACACCACCTCCACCATCGCCTGCATCAACAAAACCACCGTCCCATCGGATCTAACAATGTCATCGTCAGATCCACCATCGATCCAAAACAAAATCCACGTCCATTATTAGATCCACCACTAGATCCAGTACCATTGCCACAAAAAAAAATAAAAATAAAACTACCCCCAAAACATGTAAACCATCGCCACCGCCATTCACAGCGCAAGGTCCCGTACTGCACTACCCACGACACAGCTCAACACAAACGCGCAAGGTCCAACATAGACCAACCCAACCCTATACAGACACCACCACCACCACTAAAGACACAACCCAAGACAACATAACACAGCACACCCCACCGCCGCCGCCATGCGGTGAGTCGCAGCGACGGCGAATCGTAGATCACTATAGGGATGAAGCCGTCATAGTGACGGTGCACCACTTGATCTGTGGTGAGGGTGATAGGTGCTCAGATTGCTGCCAACGATAGTGCTTAGTGAAGTAGAGAGACAGGGCTGGCCCGAATATTTTGGGGGCCTAATGCCGGGGAAGGCGACGGCCTAAGGCCCCCTTTTGACGAGGCCCCGAATATATATATATATTCGTTTTTCTTCAACCAACCAGTTAATCTTATAAAATCCGGGGCCCTCGTCAAAAGGGGGCCTTAGGCGACCGCCTACCCCACCTATAGTCAGGGCCGCCACTGTAGAGAGAATGAGATTTAAAGAGAAGAAGAGGTATAGAGTAGAGAGAGACAACTGATCGAAAATGAGGAAGGAAATGAATATTAGGTTTGGGGTGTAGGTATATAATTAATTGAATTTTATAATATTGTTATTTAATATTAAAAATTGTAATATCATCTAATTTTTGTATATATAAATTATAATTCTGATTTTGACCTACAATATTTAAAATTAGACCTCCATGTAATTTCCACATTTGGAAATGACAATCAATTCTTTATTGGGCCATGTAGAGATGACATACAATTATATATAGGGCCATTTTACAGAATTTAATTGTTTGGCACATGTAGTTGTATTTTGGGCCAAATTTTGCAGACTTTAATTATTGGGTATTTATTTTGTTTTTACATCTATTTTTGATTAATTTTTGCATATGTTAATTATTTATATTTAGAATAATATATGCAATTTAAAGATGAATTAAATTATGAAAAATTACTAATTATGTTTATATTTAGTTTACACGAGTTAATTATGTTTTAAATTATTAACAGGCAATTTTAGATAAGTTAAATTTTATGCAATTTATAATGGTTATGAAAATATTTTGTGCATGATGATCATAACATGTTTGTTAAAACTTTTCTATTAAAATTATTCTCATATTGAGTTATTTGAGACAATGTTTAGTGATCTATATAATTTTTTTTTGATTAGGGATTAGCCACAACATCTTTAATTAAATAAAATTATATATTAAGAATAGGATTACATAAATAGTAAAGACATTAAATAGAAATTACTTATATTTAATATAATAAATTTTATTCCACATAAATTTTTGTTATATTTATATAATTAATTAGAATAAAATATCAAGTTGTTTCATAATATGCTCACGTGAATTATGAATAAGTACATAATTTGATAATTTTATTATAAAGTTTGCTTTGGATAGAATATCAAATTATTTTCCTAATGTATCCAAATATGAATTAAGTGCATAATTTGATCATTCTATCGTAAGGAATAATTGAATATGCTTAAATTAAAAATTTAGCCCACGGGCAATTTTTATGTTATCATATTCAATTTTTAGCACGATTTACATTAGTAATGTAATCTATTCTATTAAGTCTCAAATTTAATTTAAGCATTTTTAATATTATGCAGCTTCACAACCTACTAATTTCTTTGATATTCGTTGCGATATTCCCGAATTAAAGGTTGACAACTACTAAGTATGGAAGGAGATAATTCTTCTCCATTTAGGGTGTATGGACATGACTATGCTATTAGGAAAAACGAACCACTTGAAATCATCGATACTAGCACTACAACAAATATCGCACTTTATGAAAAATGGGAGGGTTCTCATCATCTCAGGGTGATGTTCATAAAGACTAAACTTTTTGCTAGTATACGTGGTTCCACCGATCAGCATGAAAAGTCCATGACTTGTTAAAGGCTATTGATGATCAATTCATTGCTTTAGATAAGGCGTTAACAAGCACTCTGATTCCTTCATTATGCACTACATCCTGAACACTATTTCACAACAGTACGAACCTTTTAAAATCTCGTACGACACACATAACGACAAATGATCAATTAATAAATTAATGATTATGTGTATTCAATAAGAATGAGGACTTGTGATGGAACAAGGTGAAAGTTTAATGATAATTAAAACCTGTAGGAAGGGGAACTCTCAAGCCTATTAGAATGAAAAAGCTAAAATACCACCCCAAGTTAATATCAAGAAAGATGCCAAGTGTTACTTCTACAAAAATAATCGATAAATAAAGAAAGATCATGCCAATTTTTTTGAAATGGCTTCAAGACAAAGGTAATCCATTCTAGTTGTTTGTTATAAATTTAATATGGTTAATGTAAATATTAACACCCAGTGGTTTGACTCTGGATATACAATTCATATTGTAAACTTCTTTCAAGGTATGAAAAACCTAAGGAACATGCATTTTAACTTTAAGTATGGGCTTAGATAGGACTTTTTATGTTCCAAGATTTTCATGAAACTTGATTTCTATTTCTAGACTTGTTCCCCTGGGATATTCCTTTAATATTTCCAACATGTCATTCGATTTACTATATAATTCTAATTGCGTTGGGAATGATATTTTGTCTAATGATCTTTATCGTATTAATTTACAAAAAAATATCACTTATAGCTCAATGAATGTTCACACTGACACTAAACATTGTAATATTAACGAAGACTTCTCCATGTTGTCGCATCGAAGATTACGACATTTCTGTATAGAAAGAATAAAAAGAATAGTAAATGAGGGGGTACTTAGTACTCTAAATTTCACTGATTTTAAGGCATGTATGGACTACATTAAGGGAATCAATACCAACAAGTTCAAGAAAGGTGCCACAGGAGTTCGAACATATTAGAAATCATACATACCGATATATGTGATCCACATATGAACTCATATGATCAAAAAGATTTCATCTCCTTTATTGATGATTATTCATGATATATGTATCTCTACTTTCCTCATAACAAGATTGAAGCATTGAATGCATTTAAAACCTTTGAGGCTAAAATAGAGAAACAATGAGGGAAGCATATTAAGATCAGGAGATCAGATAGAGGTGAAGAATATTATGGTAGATACACAGAGGATGGACAAGCACATGTTTCGTTTGCTAAGTTTCTTCAAGAGTATGAGATAGTTGCCTAAGACACCATGCCTGTTTCACTGGACCGAAATGGTGTGGCAAAAAAAAGAAATTGAACATTATTGGATATGGTATGGAGTATGATTAGTAGCTACAATCTTCCTAAATCTTTGTGGACTGAAGCATTCAAGACATCAGTGTACATAATAAATCGATTTCCAACCAAAGTTGTCCTAAAAATGCCTTGAAATATTTAAAGGTTGGAAATCAAGTTTGCGACAAATGTGCGTTAGGAAATACCTGCCTGAAGTGAGGATCTATAATCCACAAAAGAAGAAGTTGGACCCAATGACCATTAGTGGTTATTTCATTGAATACGCTGGAAGGTCTAAAGGGTACAAATTTTACTATCCATTTCGCAGTACTAGGATTGAGGAATCAAGAAACGCTAAGTTTTTTTAAGAATGACTTGATAAGTTGGACATGTCAAACTAGGAACAACGTTTATGAGGATGATCATTTAGAATTTCAACCTTCCACCTTAAATAACATATTGGTTATGGTTCACAAAACCCCTCAAGTACAAATAGGTGTTGAAAACCAATCATTGAAATTCTACAAACGGTTGACAACATTCTATTAGATCAAGTAGTTTAAGAATTACCAGAGTCTTATGAACAAACAATTGAACCACAAGCTTCTCACGAAGATGATGATACACCATTAAGAAGATCTACTAAAATCAAAAGGTCACCAATTCCTAATGATTATGAAGTGTATCTACAATTTGATCTTGAGAGAAGTAAATTGAACACATTAGAAGAATTCTACGAGGTAAACATAATCAATTATTATAAAAATTTGTGGTTGAAACTAAGATGATAGTTATAGTGAACTCGTGAATCCTAAATCCTAAAACATCATTTAAAAAAAAACATATTTTTTTTTATGTTTTAATATATTTTAAAAAAAAATCACAAAAATGAAATAACACCTTCTACTTGTTTCCGATCAAATTGAAATTAGGAATAATTTAACCAACGGTTGGATAGTAGTACTTGTGAAAACGATAAACTAAACTAAACTAAACTATCCTAAAACTCAAAAACAGAATAAATAAAAAGGAAGAAAGATTGAGTTGCCTCCCAAGAAGTGCTTCTTTAAAGTCATTAGCTTGACTTTTTGAATAAGTATGTCATGGTACTTTGAATATTGCTTTAGAGGTCATGCTTAACTTGCTTAATTTGACTTTGTTCCATATTGCAATTTTCCTCCAAATTTTAGGATTGCTCTTCTCCATGTAGTATGACTTTTCCAGTTTAATCACAAAATCCACTTTTGAGTAAACGATGAAATCTAGGATTTCCTCCTTTGAATGTTATAAGTTCTTTATCTCCTGTTGTGATTAATTTCTCGATCTTTTCACACTCTTCTTTTTTAATTGAAGTTTTCTCAAGTTCAACGTACATGTTTAAAACTTTTGGCAAATTAACAATGACATCTTCTTGGAAAGTCCCCTCATCTTGTTGTATTTCCTGAAAGTTCGATTGATCTGATTCTCTTAATTGATGTTCATTAATAATCAGTGGAAGAAATAATCCCACAGACAAATCACCCATATCAAATTTGTGTGAGAGAAATAATGCAACATGCAAGTTTCCCATGACAGTTTCATCAATTTCACATTCAGCTTTTAGATCTTGTAGTCGCTGTCCTATAATGAAATCTCCCTTAAGCACCTCTCCCTCAGCAATTCATTGAGCTGCCAATTGTTATTGATTTATGATGAAGTCACGTACGAGCATATGGTCGAAATTAATCTTGACCATCTTTTATATATCCTGAAAAAGAAAAAGAAAAAAATAGAAAAAATAAAGAAGTAAAAAGAAAATAAACAAATCAAATAACGGTTAAAAAAATATAATAAATTAAGATTAAAAGTAACTAATTCCGTGTAACTGCACCAAAAACTTATTGCGTTTTTTCTATCGTAAGTGCACGATATCGTAACAATTAATATAGTTGACCTTTGAATTCAGATTACCGTTTCCACGAGAAGTATATTTCAGACTTAATCTACTTTTCCTAACTCATATTTGATTAAAAAAAAAGGACAAATAAAAAATGATAATAGTTGTGACTACCTTAAACTAAAGGAAAATATAAGATTGCAAACAATGATTGATAAAAGATTCGACTACGTAATGAATATTTTGACAAAACAAGTTCATGTAATAATCACCTTAATTCTTAATTCAAAATTCTAACCTAAAGTAGTGTTCGATCAAATTCTCCTATTGTATTCAATTTACCCCTCTCGAGTTCTCATTTAGCCTATTTAATAATTCAATTCCACATTTCTATGCGCAATACCCTTAGTTAAACGAAACACTAGTTCTAAGAATTCATATTATGACCGCAAAATTAATATATG
>CAIGRP010069296.1:0-10419 GCA_903798385.1 Fraxinus cuspidata
ATTTGTATAATTCTTTTCGATGCTCACATATTTTTTTTATCAAATGCACTGATGTTGGGGTAGTAATTATTAGATTTGAACAAAGACGTATTCATTAATAGATTATTTTACTATACCAGTATGATTTCTCGTCCTCAATTATACAAACTTGGTCTGAACATTGAGAACAATAACTTTCAAATTGACGTCATTACCCAATCTTGTACCAGCAGAACAAACTTCCATTAGAACACACTGTGGGAGTGTATAAAGGTCTGTGCTAGGATATGTATATATAGAGCCTATGACACATTGCAAAAATGGTCGGTGCTAGGAAGAAAATTGCTCTGATAAAAACAGAAAAAATGTTGGATCATAAGTAAATAGGTGCCAAGATATATTAGAGTTTCTGAGACCAGGACAAAATGAAAGTGACAACAATTTCTAATTTCAGTATGCATCAAATGCGTTGGGCAGAAGAAATAATAAAGGTCGAAAATGGCAGCAATAACGAAGCTTATACTGATCTCAATGGGCCTAAGCAAACAACATTGATAGGCACATGAATAGCTCTGTTTTGCAACATCCTTAACGGTAGAATTCTGGTAATGATTAGCACAATCTGGTAGCATATCATCTGCATTCATCACACTATATTCTTCAACAAGTTTGGTTATTTTTTATTCTCCATGATATCTTTAGTTGAGGGAGAATCTTGGCCAATCCATATGGTGGAGAGACAAGCTTAGTGCAAGCCCGCCCTTCAAGTATGAACATCATTAGCCAAACCAAATTGGGGCACAATTTAGAACTGATGTTCATACTTGAAGACACATTTTCACTTTTCCATTTCACTGTGCACACAGCTGCAATTAATTAAGACACATTTTCACTTTTTCAATGAACATGTATAAACCATTTAATACACTGTCCATTAATTGGACAAGTAAATTGGACAAACTCTACTTTCTTGGTTCTTCACCTGAAAGGCAGGATCTAGAAGTGACACCAGAGATATTATCGCCTTCTATATTCTTGTACATGATCCATACCTTATTAATGACTGCGAGAAGCATTAATACTCTCTATAGATAATGGACAGAAACAGAACTTGGTCTGAACATTTCTCAGTTTCTGTGATTTGCTAGAAACTTGTATAACTTTGAAAGGAGTGAATTTTGCTATGTTGAGGTGAATATTTGATTCTGTTTTCTTCTGATTACAGAGGTAAAAATGGGAGAATACAGAGCATATTTTGGGTCATTGCTAAGATTTTTGAATGGGATCTGAAATAGTTGTTAATATTATTAAACAATGGTCAAGAATAGAGACATTTTTTTGGTTGAAAATGATCACTTTTTTTTCTTTGTAGATAATGGCTTCTCAAACAAGAATTGGCCAGAAAAATATAGTTTTTACTACACCCTATGAGCCACCTTCAATAGTTTCCTCGTCAAAGGCATCATGCAAGGGTCCATTATCTCAGACTACTCATCAAGCTAATATCTTTTCCTCATTATCTCAGACTAGTAATGTTCAATTTCCTACTCCATTACCTCAACCTCTTCAGGTTACTGCCCCATTATCTCAGCATCAGCTTCAGCCTCAACCTCAACTTAATTCATCACATGCAACCACATTGACGCATGAGACCATTCTCAATTCCAACGGTAATAATTTATCTTTAAATTTATGATATAAAATCATCCTAATGTATAATTTTAATTGATATAATCTCAGTTTTTATGTTTATATATTCTCATCCCTTGAGTGATTTATTACATAGATTCTCATTCTTTGAAGAGGAAGGGACGTGGTCCTATAGACGCAAGGGCACTAATGATATCGTCAGTGCAACTGGAAAAATATCACTGGAGATTTCTAAAAAATTGGGAAGAGCTCTTGGGAATTAGCAAGCACGTTTGGCTAGTGAGTGTGGCTACGTCGTTCGATCCTTTGCTCCACTCCGTTACAGAAGGTGGATCGACATACCCAATGAAGAAAAAAATAAATTATATGATCGAGTTTTGGTAAGTGATAAACAAATTCACTTTTTATAAAATTTTGTTGAATAGTTATCAGTTTCCCATACTTTTATAAATATATAAATTAATATACACACACTTTTTTTCTTTTTTGTTAGGCAAAATTCAAGCTTGATTTGACAGTTAAGCATGTCCATAAATGTGTGAACGATACTTTAGTGAGAAGATATCGTGATTATAGATGTAGACTCAAGGACAAATTTCAATGGAAAAACATTGAATGATGCAATAAAGAACTGCCCAACTGGCGTAAAGCAAGTTGATTGGGATTGGCTGTGTCAATATTGGTCTACCCCTGAATTTCAGGTAACTTTTATTAAAAATATTAATACTTGTAAATATTAAATTATAATAAGGAGTTAATTATATTTATATATAATTTAATTGCAGGCACTATCTACACGTAATTTAGCAAGCCACATTGCATTAAATATCATCGTGGCGGATCAAAATCATTTGTTGCACGTATTGAAGAAAAGGTAATATATTCTTTTGAATTTATAAATAAATATATATTTATGTTCCATGATATATATTATTTCAAACAGAGAACAATTACTAAAGGCGCATAAGGAGAAATTAACCTTTATTATGAGACTCATTACAGTGAAAAGAAAGGATGGGTAAACGATGAAGAACGAACAAGATATGTAAGTATATTAACAATTTATTCATCTTTATTGAATTTTTTTTTATATATTCCGTTATTAATATATATTTCATCTTCTCTCTTTACTTATATATAGGAGAGGATACTTCAGATTAAAGAGCAACCCATTCCAGAAGGATTTGAGGCCCCCACTGAACTTCAGATTATGCAGGAGGTTTTAGGAAAATCTAGAGGTTACATCACGGGACTTGGACATGGTCCAAAACCTGCCTCAAGCCACTTTGTTCATTTGACATCGGTTGATACTGAGTCAATAGCCTTTCGAGAGAAAATACAGAAGCAGGAGTAAGAATTATTAGATATACGTGCCAGGCTTTCTCAATTTGAGACACTAATGCATAAGTTTGTATCGAGTCAAGTTGGCATGTCTCCACAACAATCTGAACCAATAACAATATTCAGCATGCCACCGCTTGCTGATAATATATGAATTTTGATTTATTTATTTATTTACTTTAAGTGTTGAGACATCTATTTTTCTTTATAGATTGGTTCGACCAAGTAGTTTTTTTTTTTTAAGTTATTATGTGACTGAAAGTTTAATTGTCTAATGAATTTTTTTGAATTTTTTTTGAAAATTAAATTTTTTCTAGATATTTTATAAAGCTTTTATTCTAAAAATTTTCCTCTAAAAATAATTAAAATTTTAAATAAATTGTATTACATATTAAAATTTAGCCAAATGAAAAAATAAACACTTGTTACAAAAAAATGATGTTGCAAAAAGAAGTTAAGACAACAAGCAAAGAGTGTAAAAAATCTATTGCACATTGCCGTATCCTTCTAATCTACGACAATATTAGATCTTACAATATACAGGTGAGCATTGTAAAAAACCTATTGCAACATTTTTTGTCCATAGCAAAAAAATATTTTTCTTGTAGCGATTTTTTCATCTAACTATCGAATTTTTAGCAACAAATATCTTTTATCGCAAAAAGTAGACCCTATATTCGCCTTATATTATTTGGTACTTATTTTTTTCATCACATGCTTCGCGACAAACTTTAAAAATATGTCACGTTAAGTCACTTATTGCGACAACTTTTTGTATGTCGCAAAAAATCTTGTCGCGAAATCACAATTTTGTTGTAGTGTATTGCAGAAGAAAACTGCAGTGATGGAGATCTTTTGGTGATTTTTGACGGTGACTCCAAACCTGACGGGGATTGGATTCTTGATACGACCTGCACTTTTCATATCTATTATAATCAGGATTGGTTTTCTTCATATGAAACAGTTACAAGGGGTTTCGTGGTAATGGGAAATAATGAGCCTTCTAAAATAGCAAGTATTAGTAAGGTCAGAATGAAGATGTTTGATGAGATGGTCAGAACACTTGGTAGTTCCAGGTATAAACAAAAATAATATTTCTTTAAGTACTCTTGATTCAAAATGGTACAGTTCTATTAAAGGGGTGGAAAGAATCCTGATTATATGTTTTGGAAGGTTTGATGGTCATTATGGAAGTAGCTGCAGCGGTTCGATAAGCGACATCTTGATTAGAGTAGATTGTGATAGTGTTGCTCATTGTGAATCGAGCAATGATATTAAAGGATCTGCTGTAGCTCAGGTGGAGATAGTTTTAATCTTGTTGATCATATTGCTTGTGGGAATAACTTGAACATGTTTGGTAACTCAATTGGAGTTGATAGTGAACATAATGATTCATGTTGGTTTGGAGCCCAAGGTAGTTCTATTAGTAAGTAGGATTTAGATTTTGTTTACAGTTGAGGGTGCCCAGAAAGGGAATGGTGAAAGACGTAGAGAATGACTTAAAGAGTAAAGACTTAATTCCTTGCTATGGAATTTGTATCAAGGCGGAGTTTGTTAGTTTGTAACTCAAATTCTTGAAAGTTTGATTCATGCAGGAAGTCTTGATAGTTTGGTTTGGAAGTCCAATTTCATTATGGATTTGGAGTTTGATTGGGGAAATGACTTTCGAATGTATAATGAAGTTTTTTGAAAGCATGGGCTAGGTGTCGAAAGGAGCCAAAGAGGAGAGGTTGCTCTCTGGTACCTTGTGCCGAAGCACTTGTGGTGGCACCAAGGCACTGGATGTATGGCACCTCGGCGCCACCTAATGGGAAGAATTTGATTCCTAGTTGATTTTGGACATGTTTTTGTGATCTAAGTCATCCATAACTCTATGATTGGGCTTCTATATATACTCTACGTGGTGTAGGCTCTTCATAGGCTCAACTAACAATATGATCATTCTTGTATACATTAGACACTTGAGAGAATTGTTAAGATTTAGATTAAGGGTATCAAATCTTGTAAAACAATTTCAGTTTCTTAGCATATTGAAATTCTCCTCTTTTCTACATAAATCTTGTGTTCTTATGTGATCCATTATTTTTTATATTGCTTTCATTTTCTCGCCTTTATTATTTGGCTCGATTCTCAACTAGGGCAATCTCCATGAATCCATCATTTTTACTCTGAATATCGCTGCAACTGAGTCCCCAGTACGTATAAAAATCAATTTGTTTCCTTCTTTGAATCATATAGTCTTGGGAAATCACTTAGTGAACGGATTTTTGACCTAATTCTTGACCGTATAAATATATACCTTAATAACAATTAAAGAAGGCTCTCGTGATAAATAATACATAGTTTATTGCAAAGAAGAGAGTCAAATATCAATCTCTAGAGAGGAGTCGAGAGACAACAAATTCTAATTTGAAAAGTAAAGATCGATTCCTGGATTTTGGGCAAAGAAGTAAGTGAACTGAAATTGAAGAGATTCAAGAATTCGTGACCTTTCCCCTTTTTCCTCTGTGCATCTCATTTTCCCTTGATGCAAAAACTCGCCTGACTCAGCCTCGTCTGCCTTTTCCTTTTGGATCTGGTAGTTATCTACAGCTGAGATGCTTGACTGTTTATTGTTTTAGCTGATAGTATTCACCCAGAAGGTGCTTCATCCATAATTAAAAGATCTTCATACTGTCTATGAGTGAAGCTCCAAGTTTAAATTAAAACGTCTCCAACTAGTGGGTCCGTGAGTTGTCCTGCACCATGCTGGTGTTTTGGTTTCCAAACAGAGTGTGGGTTATTCATTGCCTTAAGATGTTCAACACTTGAGTATTAACATCCTCTAGTTTTTTATTAATGTTAGTCACTGGCTGTCCACTGTCACTAAAAGTCCTCTTCCCTTCTGAAATTCTTTTTCGCCGTAAGTTTTGCTCCCATTGACCATCATTTTTATTCTCCTTGACTGCACGAGTTTCTGGAATATCCTTGGTCTGATCCTCAGCCTTCTCATCCGATTCATTAATTGCTTCCAAATCACGCCAACTAAGCATTTTCCCTCATCATATTCTACACGATTACATCTATGACAATAAGCTGAAGGTTTCCAAACTCATCCCCGACTCTCTTTCAATACAGATTCCTATGACAAATGGCTTTGATATGTCAAGTTCTATACACATTCAAGCTTCACTCAGTGTCTTAATCAAATCCGAGGAAGTATCATCTACCATTAAGTGGGTACTGAGAGATCTCTCAATAGAGAATGAAAAGGCTTTGTCATGCATATGAATCGATAAAAGAGGTAGAGAAATCCAGACTGGCATAAATGGGGATCCCATTTTAGGAATAAAAATGCACATCCATTTCAAATCCACATAGGGTATCAAACACCATACCACTGCGGCTTATTAAAAAATCTAGTGTAGTCCACTTCTTGAGTCAAATATATAAAGATGTGTTTGGCATCAATTTAGCCTACGTTGGGTTTGCCATTAAGTCCAAAAGTGTTAGGTTTTTAGTTCTAGTGGCAATTTTTTAGATAAAAGGATTATTGTAAAAAGAATAGGGTTGTTACAAAAGAGTTGTAAAAGTCAATGAGTTTTTTGGAGGACAGTATAGTCCTTGAAGGAGTCCAATATGTCTAAGAAGATCACATATAATTAAGAAAATGCAATTAGAATTCTAAAGAGTATCAAAGAGCCGCACAAGTTACGTTCCAAATTCTCTGTAACTTGCAATGCATTTTTCACATAGAAAACAATTGAATTTGAACAAGGCTATTTAAAAGAATTATAGCCCTTTGAGTTAGATTTCCAATGCATTTTTAATCACCTCAATAGGGCGTTAAGAGTGAAAGTTATAATAAAAATACTGATAACTCCAGCAGCATTTCGCTGGCTTGGCGCTCGAGCGACAGTGAACGTTCATAAGTCTGTTTTGCTTTAAACACTTGGTTTTGAATCTCTTTTCATCTCAAACACTTTTAACTATATATATCCTACCCTATGAACGTCCAAAAGAGTGGTTGATCATATTTTACTTCTTCATAACATCATTCCAATACCCAAGAACACATCTAAATCTTGAGATTAACCTTTTGATTCTTGAGATCAATCGAACACAAGTTTGGAAAAAATATCAAAATTTTTATAATCCAAAACACCCACTTTCTAGATATCATCTAGAAGGTACTTTCTCATTAGCCTTAAGTTTGAGGGAGGTTAGACTAGAAGTACAAGAATGATACAAGAACGAGTCATTCTTGGTATTCCACATGAGATAGATAATTTCAGAAGATTGGGAGCATGTGTAAGTGAAGCACGTTCCACCAGGTCTTGAAGATTGCAGAAATTAGATCAGCGAGTCTAGTGAATTTTCTAAGCTAGATCCTATTGTAAATTCTTATTGTTTATAGTGGAAACTACTAACTTGATCCCGGAGTTTTTACTTAGTTGAGGATTTTCTTCGTCATCAAATCTTGTGTTATTTATTGCTTTAATTATTTATTGTGGAAATTCAACATATAATAATTTGAATTGATTGACTAAACATTTGGAACAATTTAAAAGTGAATTTTGTTTTTAATTGATAAATTTAATTCCGTGTTATTCACCTATTAGGTGATTTTAAGGTTGAATTAGTAACTTTCAAGTGGTATCAGAGCTTAGTAGCGATCTTTGACCCGAAATTTTGTCTAGATGAATCAATCAATTTGTGATTTGAGATTCGAGATTTGAGTGTGATATGGAAATTCAGAAGGCTTATAAACAATTATTTGAGAAGAGTATTAAGATTAAGAAGGTAAATAAAGTTGTACTTAAAAAAGTTAATGCACTAGAATTAGAAAAAGAGAGCCTTATAGCGGAACTCGAGGAGTCGACTTGATATTTGAATGAATTAAGGGCTGTGAAAGAGTTTTCATATGTTAAGATTTACGAGTGATCTTATAAAATCAAATGCCAAACTTCAAACTTTTTCTAGCGAATCTAAGAAAATTGATAATATGATAGGTCTGAACAAACCTGCTGGGAATAAAAGATGTTTTGACTATAATGAAACAAATTCTCATACTAATTCATCTTCTAATAAGTTTGTACTTGCCTCAAAGCCTAAGGTTCAAAACTTGAAACCTAGAGCTGCTCCTAGGTTCATCCCCACATGCCACTATTGTGGTAAGATAGGATTCATAAGGCCTAAGTGTCGCAAACTATTGAATATGAACATAACTAAGAATGTAGGTGTCCGAGGACCGAAATCATCGGGACAACATAATTCCTCCACCTAAGGTTCAAAATTTGAAATCTATGATTATTCCTAACTTTATTCTTACATGCTTCAATTGTGGTAAGTTATGACATATAAGGCTTAGGTGTCGTAAACTCTTGAATAGAAATAGAAATCATAATTTCACTAGAATTAGAAATCTGGATTTTGGTCGCCAAATAGAAATAGAAATCATAATTTCACCAAATAGAAATAGAAATCATAATTTCACCAAATTTATGACACGGTTTACTTGGGATAAGTCTTTCACTAGTCAAGTTTGCGTGATAAAGAGTGACCTAAAAAATTAGAAATTGATCACAGTGTTCTTAAAGGTAAAAGCGTTTGTATACCTAATTGATTAGGTACTTTCGATGCATGCTTATATTTTTTTAATTGATTCATTCATTATTGTATGCATCTCATAATTTTTTTTGTTTGATTTTACTTTTTAAAAAGGTTGAACTTTTTTAAAATAAAAAAATTTGAAAAATAAAAAATTGGAAGGAAAATTCTTTGCTACAACATGATATATGATTTACTTGAACATGTATGTTGTGACCAAGTATGAGTTTAATTGATGTGCTATAGCATATTTTTCATTACTTTGTTTAGGTTGATATGGAGTAATTAGTATAGATTTCTTCATATACCACCTGCACTACACACATTATGATATTTTAAGTAAATCTTGATTGCGTGTGTGAGATTTGGGATGACCATCATCTGGTTACATGATCTTGAATATGGATTGATCATAATTTAATAGACCTAAGCTCGAGTATATCCCTTTGAAAAAATAAAAATGTTTCATCTTATACTCTTCTTCGAAGCCTATTTGACTCGAGCAATTAAGTTTGAGGGGTTTCTCAGAACCTGATTCTATATGGTCAATTGAATCGTCAGCCTAAAACTCGTTACATTGATTATCTTAGTCACTTAGTGGAGAAGAGTCTCCATATAAGATGTGAAGATTTAAAGAAAAAAAATGATGTGCTTAAAAAGAAAAACATAAATTGTGTGAAAATGTATATATGCTCAAAGTAAGAGGGAGAAAAGAATAATATACATGAAAAATGAGCTTCATTTATAAGTCCTAATACGCATTATTGGTTTGACTTTCATTAGTAGAGGTATAACAGTGATGTTTAACATATCATTTTTACAAATTTCAAATTTGGAGTTTTCATCACAAGGAATTAGTGGCACTTAATACATATAAGTCACTTATACAATTTACTCTATTTAGAGTTGAACTGAGTATGTGGAAATTGTCATTGATTATGCTTATGCATGCTATCAACTGCATCTTTGAGTTATTATATATTGTTATTACCTTCGTCATTTGTGACAAAAAAGGGAGATGGTGAGATGCATTTATATTTTAGTTTATTTTGTAGAAATGGAGAGATTTTTTTGAATGAGAGATGGATTTTTTTCCTAGCTTTTTTGAGTTTTAATGTTCTGTGATATTAATGTTTCTCTTGGTGTTTTGATTAACATTAGTATTTCTTCTCAGTCTAGCTAGCATATGATAGACTGTTTTAATTATTATATTTCTTGTATCACGTACTTTTATACTTGATATTTGAAATATTGATTTAAAAAAAAAAGGTCTCAAGAAATGCAAGAGAGTGACATTTAGTTTGAGTTCGGGTAAATTAGTTTTGTTTTTACATCATTGACTTGTATTGTACAATTGTGTCACATAATATCAAATGGGAAAATTGTTAGGTTTTTAGTTGTACTGGTAATTCTTTTAACAAAAGGAAGAATTGTTATAATAAAGTCAATGACTCTTTTGAAGGGTAGTATAGTCCTTGAAGGAGTTTAATATGTCCAAGAAGATCTCATATGATTAAGGGAATATAATTAGAAGTCTAAAGAGTATCAAAGAGTCATACATGTTATGTTCCAAATTCTTAGTTGTAACTTGCAACGCATTTTTCATATAGAAAATATTGGAATTTGGATAAGGCTATTTCTAGAATAATTATAGCCTTTCACCTCAATCGGACATCAGGAGAGAAATTTATGATAAAAATACTGACGACTACTCAACTGCTGCTCGCCTGGCGCTCGAGCGACGGTCAACGTTCATATATCCGTTTTGCTTCAAACATTTGGTTTTTCAATTCTTTTTCATCCCAAACACTTTTCCATATATATATATATATATATATATATATATATTTATATTTTTAT
>CAIGRP010069300.1:0-17375 GCA_903798385.1 Fraxinus cuspidata
CGAATGAGGGATTTGCTTAAAGTGGATAACCTAGCAGCTAAATCTCTCCTCGCTTCACGAATAGCAGCCATCTCAATTTGGAAAGTTCCTAATTGAGTTTGGAACTGTTGTTGGCCAGTGACAAGTTGTTCTAATTGACGAGTGATGGCATCAAGTTGAGATGGGTCCATGGTTAAGTTATTGAAACTATATATGACAAGACGATCACGACACGACTGTATGCACTGTATTAGCAACTAAATGACATGCAATGAAAAGATCAATGAACAATAAGCACAAGCAACATAAAATAATAATTTGAGCATTTTTTTTTTTAACTTTGGGATTAAATGAAGCCAAATAGGGCAAGCTAATATTGTTGGTACATTTAAAATAACAAAGCACACGTCCAATACTAGTCAAAAATCCGATCACGTAAAATAAGTGGGGTAAAATGAGAATTTCACAAGACAAGAGATTCGGTTTCGTGAACTGTAAGTGTAAAATTATGGGAATTTAACAAGTCAAGGGATTCGGTCACGTGAATTTTAGGTAAAATTAGAATAACAGCAGTACAAGAGATTAATCGAAGCAATTTTAAAATAAACAGTAATATAAACCAATGATAAATAAAATAGAAACTTCCCTGTTTTTCATCGAGGTAATTGAGCACCAAAGATAAGAAACAGTGGCTTCCCGCGTTTTGAAGTAACTGAACCAATCAACAGGTCAAAGAGAGTACATGCAAAATGTTAAAAATCACTCTTTTTTTTCACTTTTTTTTGAAACTATAAATAAATTACACTAAAATGGAGGCCCAAACGGGTGCCCGATCAAGTTATAGAAGTAAACAGGCCCAATTGATGCCCAAAATAATACTAAACAGAATTTTTTTTTTTAAACTTAACGAGTAGGCCCAAATTCAAACTCAACAAAATTAAAAGCAGGGCCCAATCGAAAACTAAAACAAATAATAAGAAGGGCCCAAACTGAGGCCCATTTATCAAACAATTACAAAACCAATGACCAAACAATTTCACCAAGCCAAACCGAGGCTCGCGAGCTGATGTCGAAGAGAGAGAGAGAGCGGTGGGAAGCTGGCTGCGTGGCGCTGACGAGAGGGAGTTTGGCGGCTGCCAAGAGGGATTGTGGTAACTGCAAACAACAGAGCGGCGTTGGGAAGTAAGCGGCTGGAATCGGGAGTTGTTCTTTGGTTGCTGGCGGCTTAAAGGAAGCACTTCAGGAGGTGTTAGTAGGCTTCGCAAGTGGCTCAAAATTGGAGAAGACAAAGGCGTCGGCGAGTGGATGAGGCAGATGACTGGATTTTTTTTTTTAAACGGGTTGTGCGGGATGCGGTGGTTGTACGTTACTCGGCAACAGTAGATGCGGTGGAGTGAATTGAAGATGGTGATTATGGTTCTTGTTGATGAGTTTCAGTGTGTGGGGTTCTGCGTAGAGGTAACTGGTTATGGTATCAGTTTTGGGTGGTGTGTTGGTGGTTGGGCTACAACTGGTGATTGGTGGTTAATGGTTGAGGGTGCCTGTGGTGGACGAAAGATGTAGGCTGCTGTAGATGTTTGTGTTGTTGCCGGGGTTAGGTGATTTTAGCGGTTGAAATTTAGGAGAAAACTAATGGTTGTTTAGTGGTGTTAGGGATGCAAATTGATGAATCCATGTTTAGGCTCTGATACAAAATTTGATGTAGAACCAGAAAGAATTAAGAAGCAAGAAGAAGAAGGGGAGGGGAAGAAGAGAGAAGAGGAGGGGAAGAGAGAAACGCGGCAGCCGACAAACGTAATTTTATTCAATCAATTCATCAACTATCTAAACTGTAATATAAAATTGTTTAAATACTGAAAACCTAGTTAAATGACGGGTTTGGGCCAACCCACTACTACAAGCCCAATAACAATAAAAATAGAAAACATAACTAATAAGGTCCAATAACAATAAAAGTTAAGTCTTCATGATTGATGTTTGCATCACTGCCCATCGTGTTTGTTGTTGAGATGAACTTGCGGGCAATTAGGATGTTCCATTTGAGGNCTAATAAGGTCCAATAACAATAAAAGTTAAGTCTTCATGATTGATGTTTGCATCACTGCCCATCGTGTTTGTTGTTGAGATGAACTTGCGGGCAATTAGGATGTTCCATTTGAGGGCCAATTCTGATCCTCCAAATTTGGAAAAATGGTCCAGCATTTGGAATGCCTGGGGTTCATGTTGATGGTATGGATGTGTTGAAGGAAACGCAAAGGAAGCTATTACCAGAGCTAGAAGAGGTGAAGGTCCAACTTTGGTCAAATGTGAGACGTACAGGTTCAGAGGACACTCTTTGGCGAGCCGAATGAGCTCCGTGTCCCTGGTGAGCATCTCTTATTACTTCACTCATTCTTATATATATTTTTCTTCACATTTGAAGTACAGGATTACCTGACAATCTCTATAATTTTGCAAAATATCGTTGAATGTATTCTTTTCTTCCATTTCAGCACTCACTGAATTTATCAATTGTATTGATCCATCCATAACCTTCTTATTCAGATCATTTTGAAAGATTCACCATTTTGAATAAAATGGAGCCTCTATCATCATAATCTTGACCTGAGTAAAATTGTTATTCTAGCCACTTCCAATGGTTGGATAACTTGTTTCAGAGATAATATTAGAGCCCGTTTGACAATCATTATTGTAGAAAAAAAGAGTTTCGAATAGTAATTTTTTGGATAATGTAAAAAGTAGGGAAATGTTTTTAAAATGTGTGTCGAATATTTTATTGTGTAAATGTATGGTTGAAAATGATTTTGTAGCAAACCTAAAATAAAGTAATGAATGTCAGGCACGTAATATCTAATTATTTTGTCTGCACACTCATTTTTAACCACACATTCACACAATAAAATATTCTACACGTAAGCCATAAATTTTTTCCTACATTCTAAACACTCATTCTCCAAAACTTCACTATTCAAAACAATGTTTTTCCTAAAAAGGGCCACCAGACAGGGGCTTAATTGGAGAAATCCTGGGACATGGTCCATGGCTTGACATATGTGATCTTTTTCAGGTATTTTAGCTTTTGTTGGAAGAATAAGACTAAAATAATATATCTAAGCTCATTGTACTCTGTAGAAATTTAATCTTATTCACATGTAATTAATTTGCCAAACTATGTTGCTTGTGCATTATAGTTGGAATAACAATGGGGTTCATAATTTAATCAAATGCTCAATTTCAATTTAGAAGCTTTCTTCATGTCACTTTTCACAATCCATTATCTTGCTCCAGTTATTAAAAGGTTGAACCCCAACCTTGAGGGCCCCCCACCGACCCTGCCCTGGGCCATCGTGGAGGAGGTAAATCGCAGGATGTGCCTCCCAGGAGCCAGGGTGGAGAGCTTATGGATAGGCCTGGGCTATTAACCCTATGGTAACTCCCGCTTGCAACAAAGCCAATTCCACCTTGCGGGGAATCGAACTCTATGTACCTCTTAGGAGCCAGGGTGAAGAGCTTATGGATAGGACTTGGCTATTAACCCTATGGTAACTCCCGCTTGCAACAAAGCCAATTCCAACTTGCGGGGAATCGAACTCTGCACACTACCGCGCTGAGCCCTAACCGCCCTCCCCTTTGCCACTGGGAGATTTGCCCTGGGGGCATCTTGCTCCAGTTATTTGTCTTACTAATGGTATGTGAAGTACATTTTGTTTCCTATTGACATTCCATCATACATGTTGGCGGTGAGTTGCTTTGTCTTTCAAAATAATCTTGGAAGCTAGTGCAACCTAATGGTTTCAACCAATTACAACATTAAAGTACCTGCTAAAAAACAGTTTGGCAGGTGAAGCAGAATTAACTGCCATAAAGAAGAAGATAGAGGAGGGGGTGGAAGATGCCATTGAATTTGCAGATAAAAGCCCTGTGCCGGCTCGTAGTCAGCTGCTGGAAAATGTATTTGCAGATCCTAGGGGCTTTGGAATTGGACCTTATGGGAAGTACAGGTGTGAGGAGTCTAAATTTACTGAAGGCAGGGCTCAAGTCTAGCCTCTTCTTTGGCTGGGAAGCTTCCTGCATAAGATGGCTTTCAGCTGTGAAGGAAATGCATTGTTGCATTTTGTGGCAGGCACAAGCTTACTTTTTTATGTATATACTGGTGTTTCTTATCTGATCTCTTGTCATCTAGGCATTTCACAATTTCAATTCTGGTATCTGTATTGCTTTGTTTAAGGTTTTCTCATTTTTGTGAATTGGATAATGTTTGGAAAGGCAAACACAGTCACTATATCATGTACTTTCTCTCATCTAACCCATTCATGACAGTTTTCTAATGAACTTTTATCTACCATATGCAATATACAATTTCAAGTTCTATAGGCTGGATTTGACAATATAGCTTCATATTTAAGAAATAGTTCTATTAATGCATGCTTGTTGTCTATGTCGTACTGCTTAAGGATTTAGCGTTGGAATTTATGTACAATCATCCTTAAACAGAAACATTTGTTGCAGGGACACATAGAGGCCCCCCGATCTACAAGGATAGGGACAATAGCGTTATTGTTCATCAATTCCTCATCCAGTCCTAGAAAGCAAGCAAGCTCTTGATTAGAAGAGGCATTCTCGTCGTGATTGTTTGTTGATTCCATTACTTACTAATAATTGTTGACTTGGATGAATGTATAAACTTGAAACGAAGCAGGGTAAGAACTCAGCTACAAAAAGTGGAGATGGTAATTTGATTCTATTTCTATACATATGGACGCCCCTGTTTGACAACCATTGTTTTTGATAAACAATGTTTTGAATAGTGATTCTATGGAGAATGTGTGGTAAAAAAAAGTGGAAAAAATTTTAGGTTTATGTGCAGAATATTTTTTGCGTGAATGTGTGATTGAAAATGAGTATGTCGAAAAAAAAAGTTTTCGAATAATAGTTGTCAAACAGTGGCTAAATATTGTAGTAAGCCAAAAACATATATATATATATATATGTGTGTGTGTGTGTGTGTGTGTGTGTGTGTGTGTGTGTGTTGATCCCAAAAAATAAACTCAACAGATGCCGGATCCAATCACGACACGTCAAGCACGATTCCGACGCGTTCCTACCTGAATAATGGCGGTAACAAGGTTGAAATGGACGCGGGAGGTACTTTACTACAAGAGACAAAAAATGTTCAAGCTCCGGCGGGTAGAATGTAAGCAATTGTGCTAACAATAATTACCGAACAAAATCCAAACTCATTTATGTAACAATAAATGGGAATATGTGGAAGGATAGTTGAAGTGTTAATATATTTCTTTTCAAGGATTTTTGTGTATTCTCTAAATATATGAGTGTTGATTTCGTTATCTATCATCTAATCCCTTTTTCATTACAATGAAGATCTATTTATACTATATTGGCCGATGTGGTGGCTTTGGATCTAAATCACGTGGCCTCATCTCCCTTACTAAGGCCTTACATCACGGTCTACTCATACCATAAATGCATTAATAAGGGGTCAGCCTCACTATACAATAGGCTGACACACTGACAAACTTTGTTACAAGTGTTACATCAATCACTTCTAAGAGATCTCCGAATCTAATGTGATAGACAACTTCAACATCTTGAACATCAGGCGAACTTGAGGGCCTCGGATAAATCATTAGAGGTGGTTCCATAAAGGGAACAACCTCAGCACTTATCCACTTCTTCATGAGCGTGCCAACTCGTGGCTCGGCTAAAGGTTCTTTCCATCAAGTACCTCGGCGATGCAATGAGGACTTTCAATACGCCATCCTAATGTTGTCCTTAAGAGTTTTCCTGGCACGTTATGCCTTGTGGGTCCGCTTGCCACGAGTTCCACCACATGGAAACCTTTTGTTGAGCCTCGGATAAGAGGCGTAACAATACGTAAAAAGTAGCAGCAGTGGCAAGTATTCTAATTCATGCCATTCTTGAATGAAATAGGTTGCCGCGTTACTGAAGTGTTTTACTATTCCTCGTGTTGTAATCAATCTAGTTGGAATTATTGTATCATCCTGGAATGCAAATTTGTTCTTTGTATTTCTATTGCGCGAAAGTGGTGTTTATTAAGGCAATGCAGAACTCAGAGAACAATGTATCTATGTTTCTCTATTTTTCTGTATAAATAGTGCTATTTTTGGACCTGGTGCATTTTATCCAATGAAACACCACAAAATGGCTATCCAAATGCCATGTCACCATGCACACTATCCAGATTACGTGAATGAGTGGTTATCCAGCCTCAATCTTGGGAGGTCCAGAATTAAATTCCATTCGGAAATTATCACATTAATTTCCCACTGGTAACAACCAAAAGGGAGCAGAAATAACACTGAAAATCTTCCTTTCTTATTACCTTGACATTTCTTCTGTGGGAAAGCAAATTCAACTAAACCTCAAGGGGCGGTTTGGTAGACAGTAGCCATGGCATCAACAACTTCCACCCCACTTTCTCTATCTTCTTCTTCCACCATCATTGATACCAAATTGGCTACTCGCCAATCTGCAGCCGCATCCTCACAATGGGTAGCATTGCCGACCCTCCCTCCACTGCCCATTCAGTCCCAAAGTCGTGCTGCCAAGACCACTGCCTATGGTAAGATACCACTGCCTATGGTAAGATAGCTACACAGAATAATCAGATTTGTTATATATGCATTAAAATAATTGACCATTATGTACTTGTTAGGTCGAAAGATTGCCCGGAATGTTATGGCAATGGCAACTGGGGAGGCACCAGCTGAAGTTGTTGCAACAACTGAGCTTCCAGACATTGTTAAAACAATTCAAGAATCTGTGAGAATATGGTTTTTCGTCATCTCATGATTAATGTCTCCTCTTTACTACTGGCTTGCGTGTGGTGACGACGGTTTAAATTCTTAATTTATGCAGTGGGATAAAGTTGAAGACAAGTATGCTGTGACTTCTCTGGCAGTGGCTGGAGGCATTGCTTTGTGGACCTTTTCTGGAATGATCTCTGTAAGAACTGTAACCATCTCCTAATTTCAGTGTGGCACTGCCGTTCTCGAATCAACATTTAGGTGTGAAATCAATGCCAATTTTGCACACCTAAACGTTCATAGGAGAACGTCACTTATGTCCTGATTTTGCACAAGGCCTGCCTTAAAACTTGGGTTTCCCTTGTGACAGGCTATTGACAGGCTCCCACTGGTACCTGTTGTTCTTGAGCTTGTGGGAATAGGATATACTGGTGTAAGTTAATTTTCTTGTACAACTCTCGTAACTCTTTTGACATCTTTTAAAAAATTTTGTTCCTAACTTACTGGTAAATTCAAATATTTTATAGTCAATCTCAGTCTTATAAATATTATCCTTTTAACGTCTCCGGCTGAATAATTCGAGAATTGCCAAAGAAAACAGACAAAGGATGGAAGAAAACCCAAAAAAATATATATATATAATTGACAGGTTACTTAGAATATTTCAGCAGAACTGAAGAGTTCAACTTACGGATCTTTTGTATTCTTTGAACTTTTTAACAGTGGTTTGCATACAAGAACCTGGTTTCCAAAACAGACAGGTAATCATTTTTCTCTTATATGAAACCAATGTAATTCAATATAGTTCTAAATTGAAGCTAAAATGTAGAGCTCTCTTATGGATTTCAGGGAAGTCTTGATCCAGAAAATTAAAGACACGTACAAGGAAGTTATCGGAACCAGCTGAAGGAAAATTGCGGAAAACTGCTGCAGCTCGAATAGGGAAAAATGCATGGTAGTATTGCACATCGCCCAAAACTGTGCTTCTTTTTGTCAACTTAATTTGTAAACAATGAAAAATCTTATGTTTGTAAGTACATTTCAGTTTACATTATAGTTCTGTAGCTGTACTCGTTTTTATTTCACCTATCTTTATGAACGAGAAGCAGTTAAGTGACAGTAAACTATTTCGTATTTTCTTCTGTGCATTGTTGTATATTTATTATGATCACTCTTCAGACAAATAAGCAGTCTAAAACGATAAATATAGCCAGATTCATTCGAAAAGAGTTCATATATTATTTAAACCCACAACTGGAAAGTAGTTTTAAGCAGCATAACAAGATGAATTGAAGGTCCAAAACAAGTAACACACCACAATCCAGCAATCTACTTGTGGAATTCCATGACCCAAAAGTTGCATACAGAGCAGTAGAATCTTATGCCTGTAAATCCCGCTCCCTTCGCTAAGGCAAGAAACTCGACTTCCGATCGCTCCTTGCCCCCCGGACATACAGCCATCATAATCAGATCAAACTGGCTCGTACTAATCATGGAGCTACTAGTGTCGGGTTTCACGGGAAGAATTGCCTCAACAACAATTACCTTTCCTTCTTTAGGTAGAGCCTTGTAGCAGTTCTTAAGTATTTTCAAACAGTGATCATCACTCCAATCATGTAGTATCCACTGTCAAAAAGTAGTTACCTAATTTAGATACAATTTCCTAGTCTGGTACTGCTAAAAAATTTGATTAATGTTTAAATTAAAATCAACATTTAATTTTAACAACATATTTCATATGATCCAAAATTTTGATTCATACATTCGATCAATTTTTATCAAAATATACTAAAAAAATGATTTTAATTCTCTCTCAAACAAGGACAATATCTTCAAGAGTGATAAACAATGTGCAGCATTACATGGGTAATAAAGATGTATACGCTGAGGACACGTTGATTTAAATCCTTTAAACTTTTAGATTTATGTAATATGTGTTTGTTTTATACTTTTTAATATATGACACAACACATTACATATTTTACACTTGTTCAAGGGGTATTTCTAAGCCATGTCTGGGACCAATTTTTGGGGAGAAATATATTTTGAAATAGTGATTTTTTTTGAAAAACGAAGTTAAAAAAAAAAATTTGATTTATATATAAAATTATTTTATGAGAAAATGTATGATTGAAAATAATTTTGGAAAAAAAATGAATTTTTGGAATCACGAAGCCCAAAAAATGACATGCGAAGAACATACCATACATGAAAAAAAATGTGAAATCATACATGACTTGATGGAAACATAACATTAAGTCCTTGTTTGTTAGAGATTAAAATCAAAAATTTCATAGATATTAATAAAAATGACTGAAAAGTGTGCTTGAAAAGTTGTGGATCCCATGAAATGTAAATTTAAAATTAATTGTTGACTTTGAGTTGAAATTTTAATTCAAACCAAATAGGGGCTAAGTGTCTTGAATAGTGTCGGGTCGGGTCGAGGTCCACAAACACCATTATACATACATAAACAACATTATATCATTGCACGGAATTTTCCGCTTACTTTCATGAAAATGGCATCTCCTCCAGGAACACTTTCAAACATGTCTCCTCCAACATGTTTGACACCTGCATCCAAAACTTAACTTCAATTTTGAACATTTATCAGCTTTTCATTTATAAACTTAACTTCGAAAGAACAAAATCATACCAGGATAGGAAGGTGCCTCTCGTATAACATGTGGCAAATCGAAATTGATCCCACTAATGGTGGGATATCTCGTCGTGATCATGTTAAGGGTGATGCCAAGACTCCCACCAACATCGACCAAAGTTTTGAGGTGGTCGAAACCTTTGTAGTGCTCAAGAATTTGTTTCATAACAACAGTTGTATGATTGGTCATTGCCTTGTTGAAAACTTGATTGCACTTAGGATCCTTTCCAGGATATTCAAATGCGTGAGTACCATGAACCTTGTTAAATGGAACGCCTCCTTCAAGAACCGCATCTTTTAATTTGTACCTATTATGGAGTTAAATCACATAAGTTGATCTTGTAATCTGAACAAGTTAAATATCACTCATTGTTTTTAACATGAATCTTTCGATTCATTCAGCTCAGTTACTTAGGGTAATCTCATAATAAAAAACCTAACCAGCTGTCAGTGAAGACCTTATCCTGAACCAAGGCCATGAAAGGACAAAGTGAAACCCCATCTTCATTCTGCACAAAGTATTTGGCGACTGGTGCCAGCCCATAACGTCGTTGGCCATCGCTGACGGAGCAAGTAAGCACTGAGTAGCTTACGAGGAGCCGAAGCATCCGGTCGAGCATGGCAGGTGCATCGGAGTTTGTAGAGGAAATATGGGACGCAATCTCGTGAGGAGAAATTTGTGCATCTGGACCGGCTTTGGCAAGAATTTCGAATACATTCAGTTCCATGGCTGCATTCAACATCATGGGTAGCACAGAAGAAGTCGCAAGCTGCATTGCATATGCGAAGCGTTTAGATTCTTCTTCATCATGGGCTGGGGTTTTTATCAAAATCTCCATGGAACCGTGTTCTGCCATTGATAATGCAAACTGAAGTGAAAATGCTTGCCAAAGTTTTGTGGAGTCCAGAGGAGTTGTTAATGTTATTATTTATAGATGAAATAAGAGAAATGATACATAGCCAGGCTCTATGACAGGAAACAAGTGACAGGTGCTGACCTGTTTGGTGTTTTTTTTTTCCTTTTTTTTAACTACCCAATCAAACTCTGACACGTGTCCCCTATTTTTTAAGTCCTACCACCTACCACGTTAGTGTAGTATTGCTCATGAAATAATTGTGTTCCACAGCAAATATTGATATTTTCGAGAAAAAGTTAATATAGCAACCCATCTTTTCAAGCCAGATTAGTTGTTGATTTTTTAAAATTGTATCCATAATGGACACATGGAACCTCCCTATTGGGGGTCCATTATGGACACCTTTATGGTATGGGTTATACCTATATCATAACCCTAACGCGTTTGTTAAATTTTTAGGATAAAGCCAATTTGTCATAAGGATTTGACATAAATTTTGAAATAATTGTATCTGACGGTTGAATAGAAAATTTGATTGTGTTTTAAATTGTCCATGATAAAATATCACGTGATATTATGTCAAAATTTATGTTAGCCTTGATATTCATATAGCATGATTGAAATTTTTAAGTTGATCCAAAAATAAAGTTGATATATTTAAAATGTCCTTACGAAGAAAAAAATTACGATTAGATATAACTTTGTCAACAATAAATATAGGATGCCATGGAAACTTTGTAACGAAGTCTTAAATTGTAGAAAATGACCAAATGAATATTAAGATATAAGGCCATATTTGATTGCACTTCAATTTCATGGAAGATTGAGATTAAATTTCACCTTCCATCTTTTTGCATGTTTGATTGCCCAAATTTTCCTTGTAATTGGTTTTCCATCTTTCACCAACATGCTCACATTTTTTTTGCTCTTTCCACCCAAATTTCATTCATGCAACCAAATAGGCCTAACATTCATTTAATAATTAATCTTGAGAGTGTATAACGTTCTAATGAATTGATTCATATTATTTTTAGCTATGTTTCACTTGAATTATAAAAAGCAAATATTTATGTTTAAGTATTAACTTATCATTAAGGGAACAAGTTAACCTTTAAATAATAGTATAAATTTTCATCTATTTTCACGAGGACATTTTAGGTATATCGACCCAATTTTATTCGAGATATGACTCGAAACTTGTCAAGGGTGAATAGATACTCAAACTAAGAAATATTTGAGGTTAGTGCGATTTTTAAACCTAAGAGAGTGTATCTAATATATCATAGAGACCTTGAGGCGTTTATCATATTGTCTCTTTATTATTTTGTTAGATTTTCAACTTATAAATGTTGTAATCATGCAGCAAACAAAATCCGTAATATAATCTACTATAAGAAATCCTTAAGTAATTAATTAAATGTACTCATGCACAAAAATAAAGATAAACAAATTTAAGATATTTAACTTTCTTTTTGAAAATAAATTAATTTCATTCTAATCATGACATGATTCTACTTCTAATCTGAATTCGAATTAGTAGAATGCATTAAATATATTATTATTCCGAACTATTAACATTACAACGTTCTAAGCTTATTGGGAATCTTCAACACTATAATAAGTAACTAATTATCTATTTGATGACCAAATAATTAAATAATGTAATGAAAATGCAAAATTAATCAAGAAATACTAAACTACTAGTCTTAAATTAAAATAAATAAATAACAAGATTCATCTTCATCCAATACTATTACAGATCTAGCCAACTTGATTTTGTATATATTATAAAAATAAATATTGCCCGGATCATGAATGAATGTAAAAAATCTTAATTTTCAATTTCAATGTTGAATTTTTCAATTTCTTGATGTAATTGACCTTCAATTCTTGTTTGTGTTTGATTTTTTCTCTCAAAATATAACAATTGGCATCTTCTTCTTGATGAATTTGATTATTTGATAGGATATTAAGATGCTAGAGAGTGTTCCCGTTATGTCCAAGTTTGGTATTTAGAGGAGTAAAAAATGTGGTAGAACTCGCATCAGAATTTTAATTCAATGGAAATTCTACTTCAAACGGTAATTGATAGCTAGTCCTTGTATTTTCCCTGTGCACGCACAGTTCAAGGCATGTGTGGCTCTCGTGGTTATTTGACAAGCAATGCGGGAGCACCAACTTTTTATACTGCTCGCGCGATTATGTTACTTTCAGGCTTTTTCATTTCAATTCTCGGATTTTGTTTCTTATTCATCTTAAGCCTTTTTTTCATGCAATTTTAATCATTTAGATTTCATATACATCCAATTGAGTCCAATCATTCTTCCATCATTGATGTTAAGTCCGGATCAACTATTGAAAATGTGTAATTTAATCCCAAACTTTGAAGTCCTTCATTTTTCATTTGGTTTTGCGCTCATTTTGTTTAATTCCATCAATTTGTCTTGAGTTTTACCTAACAAATACAATTAACACATAATTAACTTATAATTCAGCAAAATTAATAATAAATATCCTAGTTTAATGGCCCAGATTAGTGTATAAATATTACACTTATTAAACACGTCTAAACTTAAATATTTATTTGTCATCAAACAAAATTATCACATAACTTAAAGAAATTTTTTAAACAAACATGATAAGATAATATGTCTCGTTATTAGAATTTCTATATTAAAACTATGAATTGCTTCAAAATTACATTACTAAAATTAATTTATACTTATCTATTGCAAAACTGACACGTGTGTGTGCGTGTGAAAATTCTTATGAAGTATCATAAATTCATAAACTTATTCAAATCCCGACCCTCAATGGTCAAATGTATCTTTTTTTCTCTCATGAGATTCACACCCACAAACTTATTCTTTTAAATATTTTCCTAAGGTGTGATGTAAGGTTGAATTCATATACTAATCCTCATTCTTTCTAATTTGGTTAGATTTTTTCTTTCACCCTCAGGATTTTCTCACTCTTTTCAAAATTTGTTAATGCTTGTCTAGTTGTTAAGAATAATCTTTCTAGAATTAATGGCACGTGTTGAGCAAATATCAAGATTGATGAAATCAAGTGGAAAGAAAAGATCTACAACTTTGATGAGCATATCATTTACCATTCCATAAGGACACTCAGTCAATTGTAGAATTACTGAAATTGTTTGAGGATTCCTCAATCTTAGTACTTTAGATTGATAAGGATATTATATTAATACTTGATTCAGAATCAACTAAAGCATTTAAACTATGTGAACTTCCTATAGAGCAAGGTATAGTGAAACTCTCTGGATCTTTTAATTTAGAAGGTAACTTGTGCTGTCGGATTGTGCTACACTTTTCAATTATTGTCAGTGTTTCATCTACTAATATCTTTCTCTTCTTGGTTAACATTTCTTTCAAAAATTTAGTATAATTAGGAATTTGTAGAATGTTGTCAAATGAAATAAATCTTGATATGACGTTGTTTGAGGGCATCTAAGAACTTTTTGAATTGTTTTTCCAACTTATTATACTGTAGCCTTCAAGGAAATCGGACTAGAGACGTTTTTTATTGACAGAAGCAATTGTCTTAACATGTTGACTGTTTGACGATTCTTCTTTTCCTTGCATATCGTATGTACCTAATTCTCCCTAGTCTCTTTCTTCTTTATGGTGAATTTCTGTAGTTGAACTCCAATTCTCGTTGTGATAACCTGAACTTGTTCCTCTTTTGGCTACCTTCAAAGTCTTTGAAGAATGAAATAAGTGGCACATAAGCTCGAACAAGGGTACTGAGCTTCTTTAATGGTGTCTCAACAACTTTATATTCCATTACGTCTATTGCTAATACATGTTCCCTTGGGTTTTTTTCAATGTCACTTTGTATGGCTGCTGGACAATGCAGTTGCTAACGTCTCCATTTGAATTTCCAATTTTTTAATTGCAGCTTCCTGGTTTTGAAAATTAGTCTCACACCTAGCAATTTAACTCAGGTACTAGTTTTTCCAATAATGGCTTCTTCTCTTATTGTTGCCGAAATTCTAGTCAACTGTCGTGAATGTAATATCCCTGACCTGACCCTGATTACTAATTCATGAGAATTTTGAATACTTGCTTCAACCTAGATTACAGGTGTTAGAGTAAGGTTGTTCTGCTGCCTTTAAAAATTTTGTTCATACGTACATCGTCAGATTGATAAACATGCATAAAGGCTAAAGGAAAACTTGTAGTTGTATGATATATCCTGCGATCTCCACAAACTGGTGTTGATTGGTGCATCGTGCTCACATTCTGAGTTAGATTGTCCAATTTCTATGTTATTACTTGGACTACCAATCTCTAACTACATCTATGTTGTGAATACTCTTTTTTTTTTTCTTGGAGTTGCCCTTTCAGCTGGCCACATAGACTGATTTTTTTGTAATTCTCTAAAAAAGATCTAAGGCATTATCTAAGGGCATATCCATTATTGATCCTCTAGCTGAAACTTCGACTATGTTATGGTATTCAGGTCGTGGGTCTAAATAGAATATATAGATCTCAGCATTTTTAGGAATATCCAGATTATGGTACATTCCGAAGTAATTTTTGAATCTTTCCCATACTTTTGGATAGTTCTCAAGGTCTTTTGGCTTGAAAGTATGGAGTTCATTCTGATTTGATGGACTCGAGTAGGCGGGAAGAATTTCAAGGTAAATGTTAGCACCATGTCATTCCATGAAACGATGATCCCCGAAAGTAGTGAATGTAGCCATTCTCATGCACCATCCTTTAAAGTTAAGGGAGTTGGAGCATTCAAAAGACGTTTACTTACATATCTTCGTGACTGATTATTCGACAAAGCATTAAGAAGGCATGTATATGTTCATGTGGATTTCAGTTGGTCTTTCAGAGAACCTGATGTCCTGATAATTTTGAAACAAGATGATGACATCTAGAATTAAATTCCATTTATAAAATATCACATCAATTTCCCACTGATAACAACCAAAAGGAAACAGAAATAACACTAAAAATCTAACCTTATTATTATCCTAACAATTCTTCAGTGTGAAAGCAAATTCAACTAAACCTTAAGGGATGGTTTGCTAGACAGTAGCCATGGCATCAATAACTTCCACCCCATTTTCTCTTTCTTCTTCTTCTACCCTCATTGATACCCAAGCGACTACACGCCAATCTGCAACCGCATCCTCACAATGGCTAGAATTTTCGAACCTCCCTCCATCGCCCATTCAGTCCCAAATTCGTGCTGCCTAGACCACTACATATGGTAAGATAGCTACACAATAATCAGATTGATATATGCATCAAAATAATTGACCATTATGTAAGATAGATGCACAGAGTAATAAGATTTGTTATATATGCATCAAAATAATTGACCATTATGTACTTGTTAGTGTAGCGGAATGGACCTTTAATTTGGTGGAATCCGGGCTCAGTTTATATATCCAACCGAAATCAACCACTTCAATTAACAACCCAAGAACCACAACTATTTACCCACATTTCGGTTGCTATGGTTGCACCCACAAAAGACACAATATGACGGTGTTATTTTGGCCATAAAGGCACCCTACTCAAAGCAATCACAAAGGCAGAGGAAAGGGAAGAATCGAACGAAGAAGAAACAATGAAGCAGCAACTGAATTCTCATTTTGAGGAAAGGGAAAAATAACAAACATTAACATCACATCAATGGGCATCATATATATAGGATACTTTAGGTATAAAGGGAAAAAGCCCCCAAGTCCAAAACAACACATGGGCCAACACTTATAAGCCATCCAAGAAGTGGAGAAATAGACCACGAGCAGCTCTAACTAAAATTAGGCTGCCTTCAATAGCCCAAATAGTTCTAGGTTTAGGTCATTCCATTGAGGTGTCCATATTTCAATTTATTCAATATCGGTTTAACACCATTGCCCGGGATTTATCAGCTGTCAGAAAGACCCAACAAATCTCCGCATTGATACCCAATCAATTTGTAAGTAACCAAAACACACAGTTTATACCTACATAATCAAGGTAACCAATAAATTGGTATTACAGACCTTACCTCGTGTTTCAAGCCCCAAAAACATACCACACCTGCTCCATATACTCACCAGGACTAAGGTCAAGATCACCCAAGTAGAATGAGATAATTACTGTAATCAATCAAGAGCAAATAAACATGTGATGGAGATATCATATAGGATAACACAGATCCTTTTAAAAAAGGACATGTTCACACGGAACAATAAATTAACACCAAGTTAATCAAGTACACAATCAACACAAATGAAACAAATGCATAAATGACCCTATGAAAAGATTTCACCACACTTATCCTATCACATTCCGTATTGCTCACACATTGAGAATACATATCTCACCACATCACCCTCCATGCTCACAAAACTAATCACTCAACCTATGTCTAACTGGTAGACCTCTATAGATCCTAAGTCATTGGGATAATCTTCTATCATTACATCACTTTTCCCAACCTAAGTGGATAATGGGTCTCTACCAACATAAGTGATGGAAGTGCATCTCTCTCACATTCCACTTGATAAGATAAAGAATTCCAACATTTGATCACCTCTCCATTCGCGATCCAAATGTCACACTCCGCATTCCAGATACAAACCACTAATATACCCCTAGGCATTTATACTTCATCTCACCAAAAAACATACGGCACACTACTAATGCATATTAACCCACTATGCATGCAAACAATTATACCAAGTAATTAAATTGATCTCATATTCATGCAAATGCACATATCAAATACATTGGAATGCACATATAATCATGCAACCGAATTAAGTAATCACATACATGCAAAAAGGATTACACACGAATGCACATGCAATAACTAAGTTTACACTCAATAAACCTCACTAGGGTCATTACTCGACCATTTAACCACATTCACCTCGTCTCTCATCTTACCATTCTGCTTATCCTTTTTCTTAGGACAATCCCTAATAAAGTATCCAACCTTACCACAACTGTAATACCATCTACCACTAGACTTCTCCCTTCTCTTGTCCTTCTTCTTACCACATTCATCACTCGGGTCACTACTCGAATCATCATTATCTTGAGCTCTACCCAAATTCAT
>CAIGRP010069305.1:0-17793 GCA_903798385.1 Fraxinus cuspidata
TCAATTTTGTAATCAACCATTATCTCTTACCTCATATTGTAGTGTACCATGTCATCCGGCTGTTTAGGAGATTAATCATATATATATATATATATATATATGATCTCTTAAGTACCAGTGTTCAGTTTATGCTAAGTACTCGGGTGATATAGAACACTACAATAGATGGTGAGACAAGCGGTGCTTGGGAATAGAAATTCAACTTTCTTAGATTTATTTTTTTAATATATATGAAATGATTGCTGTATGAAATTTACAGCAGCAAAAAATGAATAATTCTTCCACTTATGTGGCAGTGATTATGTATGAATGATAGAGATTTTTCACTACATAAGGGAGGGTGCAAACTAATAGAGAATTTCTTTTTAACATTGTGTGAGTTTGCGAGTTCTATTAATAACGACACTTCATTGTAATATGAATATGACATGTTCGTGATGGGATGTGTTATCTTTAATGATTAGTAACGAATTTCGATATATGGGAGGGAAAGAATGTCATTGATTGTGTAAGATTCGTTATAAGGCTTGTGCTCTAGAGTAAGATAATACTGGCTAAATCTTGACGAAATATGTTTGGTCAAACTTGGTTCATAAAAGGATTGTTTGACAAATTTTTTGATAAATTTTTAGCAGATTTTGATAAAAGTTGATGAAGTATCTGAATAAAAATTTGATAAAAATAATGGGTTCCATAAAATATATTGTAAAAATTAATTGTTGACTTTGATCTAACTTTTTAAACTATCCCAAACAAACACGTAATTATAAGGAAATCCTTATTCAGAATAAGTGTAAATAAACAATGAAATTTTGACTTTCATTTATATAATTATGTTTAGCTGTCTGTTTTAAAGAATTTCAATTTCTACACCAACTTGGCACGAAACTTATAAGTTATAACGCGTATAAGTTGAAATTCTTCTTACAGAGAACTTTCTATTTTTATTAATTTTTCTAATTCCTTCAGAATGAAAATTACGTCCACTTAATTAATTACACTTCATACAATTTTTTTTTTTAAAGGATATTCGGTTTATACAATATAAGTTCCCCGTTGAAAAGAAATTGTTACTTGTTCAATCGATGAATCTAAGATCACAATCATATTGTCAAATAAATAAACTTTTTCCGAGCCAAGAAATAAAATAAAAATAAAAAATCCCATCATGGAGTTGAATAGACTTTTTCTAAATTACAAGTGGGTTGTGTCTGGGGGAAGTTGAAATTTATTAATGATTGAAGATGGGGGATTATTTTTTTACTTAAAAATAAATAATTAAATTATTAAATTGTGAATTCTAGAGGTTAAACATGGTCAAAGGAAATATAGTTAAAGAAAGAAGCTGGCAAAGAATATAAAGGGTCCAAAATCACATGGAAGATTTCAATGATGAGCTGTGTTACAAATGTTATTCCATCACATTTCACAGACTGTATGGGGGCTGTAATGTGTATTTATTGACCAAAGCAACCATTTATTTACACCAAATTTATGAGCAGTAATGCATAATTGCCTTTATTTCATTGAATTTCAAACTGTGAACCATTTATGGCTGTTTGACAAGATTTCTATCTTAGGCCAACTTTTTCTAAAAGATCTTCTAATCAGATAAAATATTTTTAGAAAATTATCCAAACTCATTTAGAAACAGCAAAGTGAAGAACTTTACCATATCTTGACATGTCATGAATTCTCTTGAAAGAGGAGTACCTTCAGGAATGCGGACACAAGTGGCGCATGATTGTCATTTGCTAGTGCTGTAAGGTATTGTGTCAAGTCTCGTAACGAGCGTAACCCTCGTCTTTAGTTGTCATCACTGAGTTTGGAACTATGAATAGACTATCGATAATAAGTCGGAGGAAGGTGAGGATAACATCAAGTCATCATGCATTGGCCGACACACATTTTTAATTTTAGAAGTAGTTTTTGACTTTTCAAAAGCTCTATTAAACGGGTCCTTATTTCATCGACAAATGCTTAATCCAAGATTTATGGTGGTCAAAATTGAATCCGGGACTTTGTTTTAATGTGATAAATTTGACCAACCCTCTTCTTTCGCCATGTTACCTCTATTTTCAGAACCTCATCATTCTACCTTTTTGTGAAGTTTGGTGGCCATTTTCTTATAGCAAACTTTGACAATTCCCATCAAATAATGAATACATGATACACTCCAACAATACAAAATACACTGGTGGTACAAGGGAATTTTTGTCTATAACCATTCTTTCATATTTAATTCTTGAGAATTAAAAACAATATTATTCTGTTAATTATATCAATGATCTTCACATATACATGTATTATGTATACATTGATACATGTACAAGTACCAATTTTATTTTTATTTTTATTTTTTCCTGGTTGCCCGAATATTCGTTTTTGATGACAAGTATGTACATGCACGTACCGAATCCATGCTGACAAATAGTTCTCCTTTTCGTTCAAGGAATTCAAGAAGAGAACTTCTTCAAGTGGCATAGATGTTTCAGAAATCACATTCTCGTGATGTAGAATGGAAATGAAAGTTCTAGCCATTTACAAGAGAAAGAGCATCAGCAGGGGCGGATCCAGGACCGGATTTTAGACCGGGCTAATGCGTAAAAAAAATAAAATTACACAAGAAACAAAATTTTTTTTTTCTACTAAAAAAAAAAAAAGGGCTGGGGGCTGGGCCGGGTTGTACACCCCCAAATCCGCCCCTGAGCATCAGTAAGAAAAGGTATGACAAGCACATACTAATTTATATATCAGAAGCTAGAGATTGTAGCATTAAATATTCTTGAGGGAGGCTTCCAAATATTCCTGAAGATTTGTGAGATTGGCAGCCATTTGAAGACATGAAGCAATTCCCTGTTAACCAGCAACCATGTTAAAAACTCAAGTTCTATCACCTGTCAGCATTTAGACTCTCTGGAGGACTGAAACTTCTGAAAGGACCTTTACTTAAATGCAACCTAGGCATTATAGAACAATTTAGGTGACTGGAGGTTCAATCATCAAATTAAATGAAGAGATAACCAACTCCAGCAGAGAGAGGACAAAAGCAGGAATAACACGTGGATCAACAATTGCGTTCAACATCCTCTGTCGCTCACGGTATTGCAATTCGTTGGAAACTCAGGACAGAAGTATCGTTGTGGCCAGAAACAAAAGTTCAGCAAAAGGGAAACGAGAGAATATTGAGTTCAACAATCTTCAAGTGTAGAAATTTATTCCGAGGTAGCAAAAACATAAGAATGTCAATGACACAATGTCAATTCTTAAATGCTGAATAAATGCAACCCTGATGTGTTGTGAGGATAAACGAAGACAGAAACTTTCGTAGTTATATAAATAACAAGGAGACGATTCAGCTTCTCCACAGCCAAGCATTCTTTCTGATTTTCCTACTACGTGGCTCATAAATTTCCAATCACTAATAAGATAGTACATAGGATGTGCTAATGGCATGCATTTACCTAAAACTGGAGCCTGGCAGACTAAATACACAACCCGAAAAACATTTAACTCTTTGAAGTTTTTCATAATGCATGACTTTTTCCCTTTACTTTAGAATGGGGAGATCCTGTGGCAAGATTATGTCAATTAGCTGTACTCTTCAAGAACCCCCAGTGACTGTGAATAGCTTCAAGAATTTCGATACTTTTCCTCCTAGAAGCTTTATCTTTTATTAACTTACCTTGGAAGCATTCCCAACAAGTGCACCTTCAGCTTCACAATCCTCTGTTCTTCATCATGTATCCCCTTCTTCATAGTCAGTAGTACCAAAACATATCAGAAGAAATTAGTTAACTGAAATACCATTAGATTATAACTTCACTTGTATCAAGCCTAATCATTTCGAAATTGCCATCTGCAAGTGAAGTGTGTAAATGGGAGAAATGAGGAGGGATTTACTACAATTGTCGTTAAGAGATTGCACAAGCTCTCCACTCTCCCACTGAATTCTTGACCCTCCAAGTTAGGGTCGAACAAACAGACGAACTATAGGAGGCATTTGCGATTTTAGAGAATTCTTTGTGAAAATTTATTTTTAAATGGTTTGGAGGAATTCGCAGCATGCACAATCATTTATTCCGGGTCAATAATTCTTACTTTAAAGAATGAATTCCAAAAACTTTGTGTGTTTAAGTCACATTGCATCTCAAAACTCTAAAATCTGTATTTTCTTGTTCTCCAATGGTCCCGATTCAGATTATTATGGAATGAAATTATTATCCACAATCTAAATGCTTTATTTTTTGAGTTTTCTTACCAAAATAGTTATTTTAGGACCTTTCCAATTTGGGTATATTTTCACACACAAATTTCACCATTTTCTTGCGTGGGTAAGGTCACCTACATGGACGACCCACAACCCATATTTTCTAATACGGTTTAATTTGATTTAAAACCATAGTTGCTTGACACTAAATATTTGTTTGAAGGCAATAACTTGAACTCAACTAATAAATTGTAAACGAATACGTGTCTGTCAATATATATAGGAGAATCCAGAGAAATCATTCCGACCACGTATACACAGTTTCAAACGCTGATCCTTTCGTCTTTTCTCTTCTCTGTGACCGCTTCTCCTTTCCTCTATCCACGTCTCTCTCTCCCTCCATTCACTTTTTTTTTCAAATGTATATATTGAATATGGATTTTCCATTTCCTCCTTCCCACATTATTCTCTCTACACCCACCTTCCAAACCAATAATCCTGAAACTAATGGTGCTAAAAACAAGGATTCTTCGTCCATACGGCCAATGAATTCTTTGCTGGGATTTTTCTTATCGTTTTCCCAATTATCATATTTGATGAGCTATTGAATTCCCATTAAAGGATGATTGAACGGAAGGATAATTAATCCAAGGAGAGGCCACTGGCATTTAATACATTTGGTGGGTCCTTTATATAATGCAGAATTATTTGATATTTAGATGGGAAAATTGTTGGCTTGTGATCAACATGAACGATGACGTTTTTTCATTTTCTGCATGATGTTTCTTGCAGATTTTTCTTAAGAATCTTGTTCTGGAATGTCATTGAATCCCACAGGCGGGGACTTGGACGAGGTCAGTATCACCTTTATTTTATCTTCCAATTCAAATAATTTCTCTATCTTTAAAAGAGTTTTGTGAGAATTAAAAGGTTGAGACAGAAAGCAATAAACCCGTTTGTGCATTCTTACATGGTGAATAAAGCGTTCATCACTACGTCGAGAAGAAAATTCGCGACTCATGTCTGTTTTGTTCTTTTGGCAATTTTACATAATCTGTGGTTTTCTGATTATAAGAAAGCAACCAGTGAACCTGTATGGTCATTGTGTAGCTACTATCACAAATTTCTGCAATGGTTGTGAAATAGATTTTGGTTTCCATTCTCCAAATCTTGCTTTTGGTACCTGTATTCCCCAGTATTTGAACAGTCGGAAAAGATTAAAGAAGATTGATATTTCTCCTTAAATACAGATGAGGAGCATGCCATTGGAGCAGGCATGTGAGGCGGACAAGAAGGACCTGGCTGCCAAAATTACCAGCATTTCAACTTCCAATCCATCTCACAACTTGAAGAAGTCGAGCCCAGTGTCGAAAAGGAGTGCCAATCCAGGTCGTGTTTCACCATGTGAACCTCTAAATGAAGATCCGATTTCCCAAATTAATTTTACTTCCACTCATATGGCATCAGCTGATTCCCAAAAAACTGATGGAATGACAATGACTGGTGAAATTTCATGCTCATTGCCAAATAGAGCTACAAATCCGGATAACCTGGCTGCCACAACAATGAGCGGACCATTGGCAATATCACCAAACACAAGTACTGGTGATGCTGTGAGTAGCCAATCAAGTGTCAATCCCAGATGGGGGAGTGTCAACGGTAACCGTAGCAACAGTCTGGACAGTTCATGTACACCCCTCAGGCCCCACACTGGTGGTGATGTTCGGTGGGATGCCATTAACTCTTCTTCTTCAAGAGATTCTCCACTTGGTCTCAGCAATTTTCGGCTTTTGAAGCGGCTTGGTTATGGAGACATTGGAAGTGTCTATCTTGTTGAACTCCGAGGAACTAATACCTTCTTTGCCATGAAAGTCATGGATAAAGGTTCTCTTGCAAGTAGAAATAAGCTACTTAGAGCTCAAACTGAAAGAGAGATTCTTGGTCTTCTTGACCATCCATTCTTACCTACTTTATACTCCTACTTTGAAACTGAAAAATTTTATTGCTTGTTGATGGAGTTCTGTAGTGGAGGTAATCTTCATACTCTTCGTCAAAAACAGCCCAACAAGCATTTTACAGAGGAAGCTGCTCGGTCAGTACCTACCCGCGTTATGATATTTATTTGTCCCTTTCCCTACTACATGTGGTTTTACTCATAATTTTCTCCATTGCAGCACTAGTAAATATAAAAGCTGACTAGTTTTAGGATGTGACTTTTCGCAAGATTCTGAATGATATAACACTATTATCGCCTCTGTCACATTTTAAACTTAAAAGAGTTTGAAATACATTGACACTGTTTTTGCTCCCTTCTAAAGATTTGTGTATCAAAGGATCACTGCCTCTTTGTGCTGCAAGAAATTCCTCACTTCTTGTGCCCCAGCTATCATATAAGTAGTCGCTGTTTCTTTTCGTTTACATGTCTGTATGGGGAAAGGGGAGGGGGAGTCAGGTTGGTTACTTGATCTAAATGCATGTTCTTGATGTTTTATTAATGTAACCAACCTCATAAAATGCATTCTTTCAAGATTTCTAGTTTCTTTAAACAAGTCCATCTACTTATTTTAGCTCCTTAGTTGCCTGTTCTTGCTGTCAACTCATCTCCTCAGTCTAAATGTATTTTCTCTCCTCCAATTAACCAAGGTTCCTCACAATTTGGACACAAAAATAGTAATTTGCTTTGTGCATCAAAACAGAACATGCACGAATTCTTGGCTTATCATCTTGCTTGTACTTAATCCTTCCAGATTTAGTTTCCTATGCAGATGGGGACAGAAAAATAGATAAGTAAATTTGATTTGTTTGTCACGCTTCGCAGATTTTATGCATCAGAGGTCTTGTTGGCGCTTGAATATCTTCATATGCTAGGAATTGTGTACAGGGATTTAAAGCCAGAAAATGTTCTAGTGAGAGAAGAGGGTCATATCATGTTATCAGACTTTGACCTATCACTTCGTTGCTCTGTCTGTCCGACGCTTGTTAAGTCTTCATCGGTACATGCTGGAAATCCAAGTGATACTGCTGCTGGTATCTTAGACGATGAAAATGGTGTGCGTGGTTGTATCCAGCCATCCACTTTTTTCCCACGCCTTCTCCCTACCAAAAAGAATCGCAAGTCTAAATCCGATTTTGGGCTCAATAATAATACACACTCCCTTCCTGAACTAATGGCAGAGCCAACTAACGTGCGTTCCATGTCTTTTGTTGGGACCCATGAATATCTAGCCCCAGAGATCATTCGGGGAGAGGGTCATGGTAGTGCAGTGGATTGGTGGACATTCGGCATTTTCATATACGAGCTCTTGCATGGAACAACACCATTCAAGGGTACTGGAAATCGTGCTACTCTGTTAAATGTAGTTGGCCACCCATTAAGATTCCCGGAAACTCCTCAGGTGAGTTCTATGGCACGAGACCTTATAAGAGGGCTCCTGGTGAAGGAACCACACAAGAGAATTGCATGTAAGAGGGGAGCTACAGAAATAAAACAGCACCCATTTTTCGAGGGTGTGAACTGGGCATTAGTGAGAAGTGCCTTGCCTCCATGCATACCTGAACCTGTAGACTTTTCTCAGTTTGCTAGCAAAAACTGTGCTAATTCAGACAAGAAGATGGCTGAGATTAGAAACGATAGGAACAAGAATAGCTCGACTGATAGTTCTTATGTTGATTTTGAGTACTTTTAGGATTGCCTCTCAATTGAATTAGGATATGATGCATTTCAGTGACAGTAATTTGTACAAAGGGGATAATTTGGCATTTTAAATTATGAACTGAACACAAAGTTGTGGTTCTTGCACGAATTTATGTTATTATAGATTACATCAAAAGTTTATTCAGCGAATTGTCAAAAAAAAAGGTCTATTTAGTGACAATGCTTCTGTCTGCTCTTATAATCCAATTCCAAAAGCAAATCTATTAACAAAATGTTAGTAATTCGAGTAATAACTAAAACTTCTTTTATTAATATATTAGACATTTTCCTAGCTGGGAAAAAATAATTACGCTAGAAGGAGGGCTTGAACCTCCGACCTTGTGGTTAACAGCCACACGCTCTAACCAACTGAGCTATTCCAGCTTGCTCAATTTATTTGTGCATAATTTAATATATAAAAGTTAAATAGCTTTATACTCTTCAAAATCCAAATGTTTCATAATACTTTAAAATGAACTTAGAGAACGAGTTACTAACTCATTTTTATTTGTTGGCAATGCCAATTTGTGTAAAAGTAAGTAGAACTTAACACCAAAAACATCTCTAGATTTTCTTGTTAAATTAATTACTTTATCGGTTATGAACATAAAATAAAGTTTAAATCTAAGGTACGATTTTAACAATAACTATTTCGTGGACCGACATAATAGCATATTTGATGAAAGATTCCTTTGAATCGATTAAAAAGGAGAAGAAAAGAAAATTAATTATTAGAAATTAGGCTTAGACTTGGTGGATGCCTGATGTGATTGGATTGACCCCTTAATAAAATAATTTAATTTTTCATTCTTGACCAAAATGAACAAAGAAGATTGCACATTTTGCATGATTGAAAAGTTAGGCAAGCAATTGAGCAATAGCATTGAACAAAAATATGGCAAGTTTTCATGTGGCAATTATTTTCTTCACCATTCAAAATGTCCCAACCCACAATTCTTTCCATGAAAAATGGATATGGGATTCTTACGATATGCTACTATAGCATCTCGATTAATTCAAATCCTGAAAAAAGTAAATAAATCATATCCTGAATTCGATTCTAGTTTTTAACTAACTTCTCTTTTTTAAAGATATTTATGTAGTTTTTAACTTCAAAAACATGTATTAATTTATATTTTTTTTCGATTGTTTCAACTAACAAAAAGCATTGTGAAATGTTAACGCTTAATGCTTATGATTTGTTTGACTCCCATTTTTAAGGAAAAAGATATTTTATTATAGCGATTTTTTTAGAGAATGACTTGGTAAAATTATTTATTTGATTTTTGAGAGAATTAAGTGTAAAATTATTTATTGTGAGAACGTTTGTATAGAAAATCATCTTAATCTTTGTAATTTGTGAAGTCAACTGCGGTGTCTTTACGAATTATCAAAACGTTGTGGGAATCTTCTTGTAATTCTTATAAAATGCAAGTGCCGTAAAGCAAAAATCACCAATTCAACGATCGAGATTCGAAACCAATCTTTTATGCGCTTTTGACTCTTCAGAAAGGAGAAAGGATTGGATTTGCAGAGGATTCTATTTTCTAATTATGTTACTGCAATCTTCCAACATTTTCAGCTGCCCATTTAATATTGTTAATCCCACTAAAGCCCATTTTTTGATACGAAAAAATTCAAGAATTCCTTCATATTTTCCCTTTCGATGTGTATCTAAACTCGCATGTCCCACAATTGCAGTTAGTGATGTTGCTGGCATTTTTCAGAACAAGGTTAGATTATTCTTTTCAGTGGGTCATGAATTTCTTGAATTGGGTGTTAATTTTTTTTTAATTTATTGTGTGTAGGTTTTGATAGCTGCAGCTGTATCTGCAGCAATTGGGCAATTGTCAAAGCCAATAACTTCAACTATATTATATGGCAAGAATTTTGATTTTAAGGCTGTCATTCAGGCTGGAGGGTTCCCTTCTACCCATTCCTCTGTAATATTTTCTACTATTCTGCTTATGCATAAGATTGTATGAACCTGCAATTAGTTTTTTGGGTTTGGGTAATGAACTCGTCATCTGATGTTCGATATGATTTTGTGGTTATAAGTTCATGTCGAACCAGACTGAAATGGGATTTTCTCACTGGATATATTTATTCCGAATTACAGGCTGTTGTGGCCACTGCAACTTCACTTGGTTTGGAGAGGTACTAATCGGTTTTTGCCCTCATTTATTTTATTGATTAATCTATTTCTTTTTCCTTTCAATTTTGATTCTACTTACAATGTTATTGCAGGGGTTTCTCTGATGCAATTTTCGGTTTAGCTGTAGTTTATGCAGGCCTTGTCATGTATGACGCGCAGGTTCGTGTTCCAAGCATTTGTTCAATCTTTAACTACTAAATGTAGTTGTTAGCTTATGTGGTAATTGCCAAAAAAGGGATGCATCGATGTGCAAATTCAATTTAGCGATTTGATATGGAGGAATTAGGGACTTAACCTTGCTTTATCGGATGAAGGGGAACAACTCTAGAGACGAGATTCTGCTCTAGTTAGTAATAGATTGAAGACATTTTTCAGCTTGCATCGAGAATTTGGAAAAGAAAACGACAATTATTTTTTCGTAAATGGGCGAAAGAACTGAAGTTTGATATAGACTAAATTAAGTTCAAACAACAAGAATTCTATGTTTATGTATGCTGTGCATGCAAGCCAGTTCCTTGGTGTCCTATTTTCGAGCATCCTCGGTTTTAAATTAAAGCAAGATGAGTTGGTTAAAATGGATGTTGAAAGAGACTCGCTTGAATGTCTAAGGTCTGTCATGGCTGGTTTAGGAATCATCTCATTTCAAGCTTATCTGATATGTTTGTATTGCATAAATGCACATTATTTCCATTGTTTGGCAAGGTAATTAATTTTCTAACCTTTAAAGTTTTTCCTTTTTAGGGAGTTAGAAGGGAAGTCGGCATTCATGCGAAAGAATTAAATAGGGTTTTGCTAAGCACCAGAATGAGTGCAACTTCCTCTAGTAACGATGCTGGCACATTCACCGACTCTCTTCCTGGAGACTCATCTTCCGATTTAGAGAGCACTGACCCTCTTTTCTTGGAGGAACAAAGTTCTTTTCAGACAAAACAGGCAAATGCTTCTGTGTTACTTAAATCTGAGAACAGGATAAAAAGCACTACAGTAAGATCCTCTGGTGTGGCATCTGATGTCGGAGAAGAATCAGTAAGTGTATCATATGGTTCCTCCACATTAAAAGAATCAGTAGGACATACTGAAATTGAAGTTATAGCAGGTGCCCTGTTGGGTTTCGTTGTTAGTTTAGCAATATGCCGATATGGATAATGTGATTTTAGTATTCAATTGTTCTATAGCATTTTTGTTTCAGGATACAAACAATTGACCAACCTATGGTTTATTCACACAAGACATTCCCTGTATCCTACCTCTACACAAGTTGGAGATTGGCTTCTTTTATATACAAACAAATATGATTTCAAAATATTGTCTTACGTATTTTACCATTAGACTTGGATGCAAAAGTTAAAAGAGGGTGCACTTTGGTTTAAATGTTTAAGGGGGATTACAATGTGTTTCGTTTTGAATCCATGCCTTGGTTTAATTCTGCATTTAGGACAAGTTTGGTAGACGATATTGGATACTACTGCATAGAATAACATACTATAATTTATCTTATTTCTTCGTTGTTCGACTTTGAATGTCCAAGTGTTTGTTAAATTAGAACAGAGAAACAGAGCATTAGAATTAGAGGTTTATAGAACTTTCGAACCAACAACACTGCATGGTATTCAGATTGCGTTTCATGTCGTAGTCTTGGTGGGAGTCTTTGGTGGAGCCATAAGGAAGAGAGTTTACTTAGGGCATGTTTGAATGTGCAGTACTAGATATAATTTGACATAGAACAAAAAATGTCAATTTTTCTTATCATTTAAGTGTTATCGAGTTTAACATACTGGACACGTTATAATCTTGAAGAGTTGCTCAATTGGTCAGATCTTGTGGTTGCTCCTCAATGGTCACCAGTTCGAATTCCCTCGGAGCCACTGAGGTGAGTATCCGGCCATAAACTTCAAGGCCCCGTGAAATTATTCGAGGTGTGCATAAGCTGGCCTAGACATCCACGGTTATAAAAAAAAACATACGGACACGTTATATAATGAAATATTGTTATGGCTAGAGTTAATAAGCATCACTAATATTAATTTATGTTAGGGACTTGGTGAGCACTTGAATTTGTAACAACCAATTTACGAGGTAAATAGATTTGGTTGTTTGATAAATTCAATTAAGTTTATTTCAAATTGATTATTTTTTTCAAATATGATTTGTATAGTTCAAGTAGTAAAAATGAAGTCTTATAATGTAGGAGCATGATTGAAGCGGGATGAACCCGACAAATTGGGCTTAGAGTGTACATCCCAACTTGATTCTGAATGATATAAGATTGATTACATTAGCGTCATGATCTTATAACTTCTGGACGAAGTAGCGACAATCCTCTATACATCAAGTATATTAGTTGAGCCATGGCATTGGATATACCTTTCTTTGATGTATAATTCTCAATCACAGTAACATCCACAACCTTAAGTTCTTCCTAGGTTTCTAACTTAGCCCATGTTTGACAATCATTGCTTCGGTAAAATTGAGTTTCGAATGATGATTTTTTTGAGAATGTGTGGTTAAAAAGTAAGAAAAAGTTTTGGATTTACGTATAGAATATTTTATTGTATAAATGTGTGGTTTAAAATGAATATGTTAAAAAAAAAAAAAAAGGTTTTAAAATAATGGTTCGAAAGGGGGGCTTAATTTTCTTGATTGCAGTCTCACATTGTAGTAAGGTTAATGAGAATATTAGGTTTTTTGCCAGATGGTTTTCAGTCATTTTAAGGAAAGGAAGAGAGTATATTAATCAGTAATGGAGCTTCATATAATTTAGTGGAGCCATGATTTAATTAGGAATAAAAAATTTAAAACAAGATAATAATTCAAGAAAGATAAAAAGCATGTTTGAGAAGTATTTATAATATGTTTAAAGTTTAAATAGATACAAATGAAGGGGACAATCGAGAATGTATATAAACATGTAATTTCCACATTCTGTGGCTCATAATAAGCGCATCTTTTTTTCAGACGGAAATAAGCACGTTATATATAAGTCGTAGCTCTAGTTGATTTATTTTCAAAAATAAAAATAGGGCGATCCAAGCTTACATCCTGTATTACGATTGGGGTCGACTCTACCATGAAGACATCTAGGCGATCGACTAGTGCCCCATATCCATTGCAGGCTTGATAATTTTGAATTTTATATATTTTTATTTTTTTTAAATAATGAATATATTATTAAGAAAAAATAGAGCGAAAATTAAAATAAAATTCAAACCAACAATCAAGAATACCCAATTGACCAGCCTAACAATCAAACTCAAAGATCTTTCCCATTTTCTATTATTATTATTTTCTCGTTTCTTCTCTAATTGAAAACCCCCAACAAACTTTTTACTATAATCAAATCAATACATCTTTCAATTGCAACTTACAATCAAAGTACCAATTTTGAATTACATATTCTCTCTCTTTTTCTTAATCTAAGATGAGTTTTTTTTTTTTTTTAATTTTTTTTTACCTATTTTTCAATTTTGTTTTTAAGATCAGCAAAGAAAAGTAAATTTATTTATTTATTTATTTTTATTTTGAGGCTCCCAACATTTAGAGCCAAATACTTCAAATATAAATTTGCAGCCACGGAATTACGATAAATGTCAAGAGTCCAACTAACCAAATTAATGTCAAGTGAGCAACACAAATTTCTTAAAACTCAGAAAAAATTACTTAGAAAATTTCGAAAAATCGTGTTCAAACCCAAGATAGGGGAATGAAGTCTCTGAGCAGAAGGAACCAATTCAGAAACTTGTGAAAATTGATGGCATTTGCTCGTATCCATTCCCTGAGAAGCAGCTAAAAGCTTATCCAGATATGACCAGTCACCCGTGAACTTCTCTCGTTGCATAAGCCCGCCGGGATTTCCAGGCGTTGACCTCAACATATTCTGTGAACACATCATATCTGTGGTGGTGCTCAGTGGGAGAGATGATAGGAAACGGAATGAAGAAGGAACAGTTGATGATTCTGTACTCAACAACTGTGGAAGGTGCATGGAATTAGTGTGATCGAATGTATAATCGTAATGTTCTTGATAATAGAGTTTTGGTTCCAAAAGTGAGCTACTCGCCTGCTGGTACGGTACGGGTTCTTCTTGGTCCAGTTCGGGTTGGTAGCCTCTGATGTGGTTCTTCTTCTTGAAAACCCTACAGACTACCCACCCATCTTCCTGTTTTCATAGTATCCAAGGTTTGATTTTAGTATATATAGCAGAAAAATAGAATGTAAGAAAAAAATTTGTATTCCTTTTTCTCCGTTATACGAAAACCTGCACGAACGACTGAATATAGCTCTCACGTTGAGGGTTAAGTACCTGGATTTCAGCAGTGTCATCGTCCAAACGATATTCGTGCATGATCCATTCAGTTTTATGGCCGCGAGGGGCACGTCCAGTGTAAAAAACAAGAGTTTTCCTCATCCCGATTCTCTTTGAGTTGGTGAGATGGATAACTTTGTCCCTCCCCGTAGCCTTCCAGAACCCAGCAGCTGTTGCACGATTTGTTCGAGTTCCTGTTGGATATTTCTTGTCCTTGTGACTGAAAAAATACCATTCATTTTGGGGACATGATCCAATTCTACATTTGTCTGCCAGTCATCATAGAGCAAATTAATCTTAGGATTAATAATCAAAAAATTATCTTAAAAATGAACTTTTTTATTTCTTCTAATTACCTTTGAGATCCCAAGGCTCGAGCTTGTTGAGATCGACTTCCTTAATAACATCTAAGTCGATGGGTTCATGGGAGACCTTTTTTCTGAGATAATAATAAAGCAGCTCTTCTTCTGTGGGATGAAATCGAAACCCTGGTGGAACAGTTGCCTGTCCATTCCCTGTCATCATCCTCTCTATATTCTGATATTAATTGTATATATCCTGCAAATCATATGTGTAAAACAAATTACAAATTAGGAAAGGTCAAGAATTTGCATAATTATAAGATGTAGGGTTTGCAGCAAAATTGCATGCAGGAATCTAAGAACCCTAAGAGAAACCAATCCTGGTAATCACTTATAAAAGGAAGACATATCTGTTAAGATTTAAGAGTGGTAACTGAAACCCTAAAAGCCTCAGCCATGATTTACTGATCTATCTTTCTCTCTCTATTTTTCACACACACAGTCCTTCTGTGAACAGATCGCCTTATAAGAAAACTGATTATCATCTGTCATGAGAGATATTAGTGCTAAAAACATATGCTTTTGTAGACAGACAGAGAGGAACTCGAACACTTTCCATGCAAGAAAGTAAAAAACAGAAAAAACAAAGGGAAAAGACAGTATACACTATACAGGTAACTTAATTCAGAAACATAATCAATTTTCTGAGTTTATGATCTTGACATGAGAAGAAGAAGAACAAGTAGAAGGAGGAGGAGAGGAGAAAGAGACGAATCATAAACCTTTTTCTGGGCTTGCGTTCTTTTCTTCAGTGCCAAAGAGAATAGACAAACCAAAGGAAAAATGTAAGAACAGGTTAACCAATTCACACAAGTAGAGCCTTGTTTAAAGAGAGATGTATATATTTATTCATAAAATTGTAACTGCTGCAGATGGGAACAGAAATAAAGAAAATCTTACCATTAAACTATACATAAAATAGTAATAATATGAATGTAAAGAAGATGAATCCATAATAAATAAGCTGCGTTTGGTCCCTTTTTTCATGCAGATTATGGAAAATGTCGTTGAACGGGAAACCCTATCCAGAAATTCGCCTGCATAATCGTAATCCTTTTTGTCAAAATTAGGTTAATTTTTCTTATTTTTGAATCTGTCCAAATAGTAGGTCAGAGTCAAATTAAAAAGAGGGAATTTCTATCATTCCACTTTATTATTAAATTCTTCGAACTTTACCTGCTAAACATACGTGCGAATTTGATAGATGAATCTTTATTTTTTGGTATTTTACCAGCAAAAGTTGGTTCCTTTTCTTGATTTTACACTTGGATTCACTAGTACTGCACGTGCACCGGCCAATGAAAGACAATCGAAAAATTCAATTGCGCCCAATAAGTTGACTTACATTGGTAATTAACTGTTCATTCCAATAGTTATAAACAGGACTTCAAATTTCTGAGAATCTTGAAAATGGATCCTAAAGGACACGTCGAAATCGATGGTCCAGCCTATTAAAAAATTTGCAAAAGGCAATGAAGTGAAAGACCTCAATCGATAGAAGTTGAGGTGATTAATTCTATTCTATTATGTGAGTAAATGGATGTCAAAGTCAATAATTAATTTTAACCACAGATTCACAACTTTTCAATCACTCATATCATCAATTTTTATTAAAATTCACTAAAACTTTTATCAGAAACTTTGTCAAACAACTCTTAAGTCATTCACTTTTAACAAATAAAAATTTCGATGGAGTTGGAAGTTAAAGGGTGTATATATTTACTTCACCCTGGTACATATATAAACATGAAAGGATTGGGGACTTTGTGCACCTTTATAAGATCCCTTCGTCACCTCAGAATGAAAGGTCCGGTGATCTCGTAGTTCTTGGTACATGAAGATGCATTATTAGCTCTATTTCCATTGAGGCCAAACCTAAACCTATGTTGAAGAGATAGCTATCTATGTGCTGACAAGGGATGTTTTAAAGTCCGGAACAAATGATATAGATAGAATACAGAAATCGTGTTTAACTACTGAAAGACTTAAATTAGTTAAGGTAGAAGAAGAAGGCAAGCTAGCAATCTTCAAGTGCCCTCGGTCGGCTGAAGAAGAAGCAGCTAATAGGAAGGGAATGTGCTCGATATCTCACTATTTAGGAAAATAGTTTAGGAAAGCTCAAGATCTCAAGTGGAAACAATTGTCTTTTACATTAGGCATAAAGTTATTCTTAGAATTTTCGGGTGATCTTCTTATCCTTGTAAAATATAATTTGGTCCTAACATGTCTCCTATCGAGTTGAGTTTAATCATGTTTGAAGTAGGATGAGCTTCAACACATAGTTTATAAGAATTAATGCTATCTCCGACCTCAGAATTTGAAATATTAGTGTTTCAATGATTGCTTGACGCTTCTTCGATCGAGTTCGACATCTCTATTTGGACTTGAACTTGGAGATGTCTCCATGCACTCTCACATCGTACCACTGTCCCATTAGATTAATCGAGCGCGACATCTTATATATATCGAATTCCACACTTTTTGTGCGCAAAATAAGAATTCCAATTAAACAACAAGTGCTAAATAAAACTTGAGCAACATTACATCATCGTGACATTGATTTAAAAATTCATTTCATTTCTAAAGAAAAATGAATTACGCCAAGCAAGAATATCCCAAGCCATTTCCATNTTCCTCGACTTCTCCAAGTTGTTGAAGGCTTATTAAAAGTTGTACATACACCTGGTGTATCTAAAAAGGCCTGCTCGAACGATACGTTGTTATTTACGAGAGATCAACGACGTGCGTTTCTGTGGAAATGATTTGGGACTGCGAAAGATGTGGCAAAACCGCAATATATTTGGTAAACGGCTGGAAAGCGAGCGGAATTGATGAGTAAGCCTTTGGAGATTATGGAAGCCAAAGACAAGCGTTGTGCAATTCGGACATGTCCACTTATTTCATTTAAATCCACTTGCTTATTCGACGTTTGACTGTACTATAATATAATTTTCCATCAAAAAATGCTCCATAATCGATTTTTTCTCTTATATTTCTTTCCTCTGGAACAAAATTTGTTACATAGGCAAAAGAATAGGGGATTTGGCACATGAGAGGTGCATGAAAAAT
>CAIGRP010069319.1:0-17810 GCA_903798385.1 Fraxinus cuspidata
TAAAGACCTCAAAACATTAACCTAGGGCAAAACAAGAAGCAGGTTGGGGCAGGATGTGCCAAAATCAAGGATGTCCTTGTATCCATACAAAACCCTTTTCGATCACTAGCTTAATATATAAAGCAACGCAAACACTGGAATAAAATGTTAAGATATATAAAGTCATGAATTATGAATGATTCAGAGAGAGGCAACGTCAGAAGGAAAAAACTTCCACAGGATTTTTTTCTCTGTACTCAAGTCATCCATGTGTTCTACTCGATCATCCTCACATAGAATAAAACTTTCAACTATACACTTTCCTCAAGGCAAGTGTGAGAAAAATGGATTTTCGAGTTCAGAACCCTTCTCCTAGTCAACTTATAATTACCAGTCATTTTTTGGGTATTTTACAATGTTATTCCAATTACATAATTCCTTGTACAAGTAGAAATCTCCCATTTTAAAAATTTAATCCTCAAAATGAAATCATCCAGCACATATATTACTCTTTGTTTTCCAAATTGAACAGCCGCATCTTCATATTCTTGACCAACAGGAAAAAAACAAACTAATTGACATTGTCCTTTCATGATATTTGACAAATGCATGTAGAACTATACTTGTAAACTTTATATAGTGGAATAAAAAATTCAAAAATTCTATAATTAGTTCATCAAATACCATATAATAAACAAAATGAATCAAACAAAGTCCTCAAATAATATTTGACTGACAATATAATTTAGTACTAGTTTATTATTTAGCTTCTTAGTCAAATGGATATAACTCCACAAAAAACAAAACTTAAAAAAGGAGAAGCGCTGATTGAAGCTAGAAACCGAAAAAAAAAAATTAAATACGAATTATTTACAAAAAAAAACTTTTTCTGTTTTCAGAGTCTGAACTCCATATTTATGAATATACTAAAATCTTGGCTGCACTAAGGCAATGGATTGGGCATACGGAGTAATTACCGAGATGTACAGGAACAGGATCTGAACTAAAAGCAGTTAACTATATGCTAAAAGATAAAGAGACTCACTGATCGGTCGAAGAAGAGGAAGAACACGAAGCTGGTGATGATGAAGCTACAACAAATAGAACCGATCTCAAATAAATCCAGGACGAAGATGGTGAAGACGATGACGTATTTGAAGAAGATGATGATGAAGGCAAGGAAGATTTCGACGAAGATTGACTTCGTTTTAGAGCTTTCATCTACCAAATTAGTTATTTTTCAACTATTTCTTAAATAAATAATTCACTTCACTGTATCTCCTAGGGTTTCTTCACCTAGTACCGCAAAATAAACCTGTGGCCAAGGCATCACGGGCGGCCAAGGCAACGCCGGCGAGAGTTATTCCGACAACCACATCAGGAGCGGCGGCAGCACCAACGGAGAGCATCCATGGAGCTGCAAAGTGACGAAATTACCCCTTGGATTGGATTGTTTTTCCACCATTAAAATTAACCAACTGAATACCAACTGCTTTATCGCCTTGTCCGTCCTTTCTTATTTCTCCACTTAGTTTTGTCATTCATTGGTCATTTTCTTTGTCACTTTCTCGGTGCAAGACTCTGAGAAGTGTGCGCGTGGATTTAGATGCTTCTCTCTATTGACTTTTATTGAGAGAGAGAGATGGAGAGAGATGAATTGACTGAAGGACTTCAGATTTCACTGCGCCGATATATATGAAAAGAAAATGATACTTCTACACCGAATTTACACACCTCAAATCCCTCAAATGGAGGGGGCCACGCACATTGCATCTCCCATGACAAAATACTTTACCCATTTGGTTTCAATTTTGACATTTTTTAATGCGACAATAATTTACACTATTGATTTTAGAGAAATTTGGCCATTTAGCATGCTTGGATAATCTATTTGGTGAAATTGCCTTTGATCAATAATAAAAGCAAGAAAAAAAGTAATACATTTTAGTTGGCAAAATCACAAAATTATCCCCTTGTTATTAACTCATTAACCTCCAATTTTTCACTTCATCTTGTCAATTCTCCGGTAAAACTTTAGTTTCCATTTTTTTTAAATAACATCTTCCTCCCTTTTTCATCTTCTTCAATTTTAAGTCCTCAAAATCACAACCGCCAATTTTCTTCTCTCCGGTCATTGTTCTTGTTACCTAAAATCGTGTTCTTTATTATATTATTCACTTATTTATTTGGTTAGCATATCATCTACATTGAAAAATCACATTTACATTTGAAAAAAGAAGAAAGACACTCTTAGAAATATCATATTGATTATACTTTTATTATGAATATAGTATTAAATAATATTTAGTTGGTGTGTTTCGTATTTCGTGTGTTTTTTGTGTTATTTGCAACCATTGGATGATAATAACACTCCAACTGCTATCTGAAATATAGAAAACCACTCCGGCCATTATCTGCTGTGTAAAACGGTACTGCAGTCGTTATCTGTTGTAGTTTGATTTTTTTTAAACGAAATAACATCTAATAATGGACTCATCAACATATATAACACAAAAAGATTGACTAGTCACAAAGAACGGTTGAAATGACATAACTTTTATATTATTGAGACGGTGAAAGCAGTCATAATCATATGTGTTGATTAAGTTAATAAGCATATCTCTTAAATTTTGTATGTGCCGTGTGTATATTACAACATAAATAAGTTCCACCTATTTTTTCACAGGGTAAAAATGAATCATGACAGCTTATACTCGTGTTTATACATGTAAAAACACGCGTCGTTTTCATGCCCAATAACTGACACTTGTGTCATTCCCAAAATTTCATCTATATCTAATTTTTTCAACAAAATGACCTCTAATAATGGACCCTATAACATATGTAACATAGAAAAGTTTGACCATGTCAGTGAGTTTCACTTATTGGTTCTCGGGGCACAAATAAGATGTAACTGTTTATACTCGTGTTTATACACATAATGGCACAATGATCGTTTTCATCTTAGTAACGCCACTTGTGCGTTTTGTTGATTTTTCCTACATTTTGATTTTTTTTAATGCAACGACATCCAACAAGTGTTATTATGTTGATTTTTTCCTACATTTATGTTGATGTCTTTTAAGTTAAATGATTGCGTTTCAATTGTACATTTCTTTTTAGTTTGTTATTGTCCCATGATAACGACACGTGACGTAAACGTCCATAAGAACAATGTAGGTGCCATTACTGAACTTACAAGAGGGAATGAGAACAATGCAAGTGTAGATATGTTTGTTACAAGCTTTCATGAGAACAACGTAGGTGCCATTACATTTGTTTCAAAATATAAGTGAAAATAAAAACAACGATACTTGCTCGTTGTCTCACGAAAACGGCATAAGTGTCGTTACTGGACGTATAAAGTATGAGAATGACACAAGTATCATTACTAAACTTAAAAGTGTCCATGAGAACGACACAAATGTAGTTTTGGACTTATAAAGGTACATAAGAACGACACAAGTATCATTACTAAATTTATAAGCGTCCATGCTTCGAGAGTAACAACTTGAAGTTATTCATGTTATAAGATGCATAAGATGTATACAAAAATTGAGAGATATCCTCATTAGTTTAATCGATAATAAAACAACACTTGTGTCGTTCTGTTAGTGAACGAGTATAAGTAGCCTAACCCGTCCATACTTTGAGATCAAATAATTTGAACTCATTTAAATTGTGAGACTGACATGACATTTACAAAAGTTGAGAGATGCGTCATTAATTATATTTTCTAACGAATCAATATAATGACTTGTGATTTCACCAACTCGACATCCTATTATTTATGTCCATTCATCCATTATTTGTCATATGATTAGCCTATGTGACTATCTTAAATTATGGAGTCCAATGCTTGAGGTCTTTACATTGGAAGAGAAACAAAATATAAAAGAAATCAACATAACAACACAGGAGCCATTACTAAAATGATAAAGGTCATTGTGTTATTTTGTCTATAAACACGACTATAAGCATGAATGACTCGTCTGTGCCTCGAGAAACCAAAAAGTTGAACTTATTTAGGTTGCAAAAATGGACATATCGTTTAAAAAAGGTTAGAGATATGCTCATTAAGTATATTTTCTAACGAATTGATACAATGACTTGTATTTCACAAATTTGATATCATATAATCTTTTTCAATTCAATATTTTTTGTTCACATGTTTAACCTTTTTTATTTTCTTAAATTAAAGGGTCCAGTGCTTGAGGTCATTGCGCTGTAAAACAAGAAAAATATAGGAAAAATCAACATAAATGGCTATTACTGAAATGAAAACAGGCTTTATGTCGTTTTGTCTATAAACACGAGTATAAGCATACACGACCCATTCGTTAGGGTATATGAAAAAATAATAGAATGGCACAAGTGCTTTTACTAAGATGAAAATGTCCTTTGTGTTATGTTTGTAAACACGAAGATAAGCATCCATGTCTCATTCGTGCTCCAAGAACCAATACGTTGAACTCATTTACGTCGTAAGATGGACATGATATGTACAAAAGTTGAGAGATATGCTCATCACTTTAACGACATGAATCGGTATGATGACTTATGCTTTCCCCAACTCGAAAATATATAATCTATGTCATTTCAACAGTTATTTATCCACATGGTCAACCTTTAAGTCTTAAATACATTAGAGGGTCCATTCTTTGAGATCGTTGTGTTGAAAATAAATCAAAATATAGAAGAATTCATCACAATGACACAAGTGACGTTGTTTAGAATAAAATGACCCTTGTGTCGTTTTGTTTGTAAACACGATTATAAGCAGCCACGCCTCATCTGTACCCCTAGAAATAATAAGTCTTATTCATTTAAGTGGTAAGATGGATATGACATTTGAAAAAGTTGAGAGGTATGCTCATTAATTATATTCTAATGAAAACAATAGAACGCTTAAATCAACTCTATAGCATCTATTCTATGTCGTTTCAATCGTTCTTTGTTATATGATCAACCTTTCTGTCTTACATACGTTAGGGATCCAATATTTGATGCTGTTGCATTGGAAAATAAGCAAAATATAGGAGAAAAAAACAGAAAGGCACAAGAGCTGCTATCGAAATGAAAACGTCCCTTGTGTCGTTCTATCTATAAACATGAGTATAATCAGCAACAGCTTATTTGTGCCCCTAGAACCAATAAGTGAAACTCAATTTTGTTTTAAGATAGACATGATGATGATATATATATATATATATATATATATAGAACTACGCAAGTGCCTTACGAACATGAAAACGACACTTATATCGTATGGGTATAAGCAGCCACGTCACATCAGTGCCTCGATAAATAATAAGAGAAAATTATTTATATTGTAATATGGTGCGGAAGCGTTTATGAAATTCTTGTGATAAAAATTGAAAATAAGAATTATATTGAAATAATCTTGCTGTGTATTGATATTAATTGTCTTGAAAAATGTACAATACCCCTATATTTATAGGCAAAATTATCTCTAATCCTATTAATAAAAGAAATCTAAATAAGGAAACTAAATTCTAAAAGAAAATAAACTAATCATAATCTAAACAAGATTTAAGAATAAACCTATTACAATTAGAAAATGAAATTAGAAAAGATAATTTAAAAAAGACAAACTCATAAATAAAGTGAAACTATTAATTGTAGTTGTGATGTACTACATCAATCCCCTCAACTTGAATTAAACTCGCCCTCGTGTTTTGTGGTTGCAAGGAAAACTCATCTGGAGAAAAGTACTCGAAGATATCAACAACATTGAAAGTATTCGAAATGTTCATATCAGCTGGAAGGTCAACTTTGTAAGCATTATCACCAATCTTTTGAAGAATGAGAAAATGATCAATCTTCTTCTCTTTAAACTTATTGTAAGTGTCAACGGGAAAATGATTTTTGCGGAGATGTATCATCACCAACTCACCTTCGTCGAACAGCTTAAGAAGTCAATGTTGGTATGCAGTCTTGTAATGAATATTAGCATCTTCTAAATTTCGTTTTACTTCGTGATGAGTTCTTTGAATACGTTCAGCAAACTTGTCTGCGTTAGAATTGACATTAGGAAGTCGAATCAAATCTACCGTATGCCTTGGAACACTAGTGTAAAAGATTTCAAATGGAGTCTTCTTGGTGGATCGATTACGTATACTATTAAAAGAAAATTCAATATGTGGAAGGGCAACATCCCATTGCTTTGGTTTATCTCCACTAACTACACAAATCATATTGCCAAGAATTCGATTAGCCACCTCTGTTTGTCCATCTATTTATGGATGGCTTGAGCTACTAAAATTAAAAGAAGTGTCAAATATTCTCCACAGTATCTTCCAAAAGTGACTTAGAAACTTAACATCTCTATTAGAAGTTATAGAACGAGAAATGCCGTGTGGACAAACTATCTTGTGAAAAAATAAATTAGCCATGTAAGAAGCATCTGTAGTTTTCTTACAAGGAAGGAAGTGAGTCATTTTAAAAAAAATGATCAATTACAACCAAAATAGAATCAACTTCCCGTTGAGTTCGTGGAAGATCGAGAACAAAATCCATAGTGAGATCTTGCCATATTGTTTTTGGAACTGGCAAATGGGTGTAAAGTCTAGAATTTTGAACTTGTCCCTTAACTTTTTGACATATTGGACAACGCTGAATAAAACAACCAATGTCTCTTTTGAGTCGAGGCCAATAAAATCTCTCTTCAACCAAGCTGATTGTCTTATCCCGACCAACATGTCTTCCTAATCTGCCTACATGTAATTCTCGAATCAAATGCTCACGCAAAGAAGAACGAGGAATGCATATTTGCGTTCCTTTAAATAAGAATCCTTCCTGAAGTAGGTAATCTGGTATAAATTCCTACATCGAGTCCATATATCACCAAAATCATCATCACTTGCATAAAGTTCCTTTAAGCAATCGAACCCAACTACTTTGTGCTAAATGTAGCTAAAAGAGATGCTCGTCGACTTAAAGCGTCTGCTACTTTATTCTGTCAGCCTGATTTATGCTTTATAACAAAAGTGAATTTCTGCAAAAAGGTGATCTACTAAGCGTGCATTCAATTCATTGTTTTTGAAAATTAACAAACTTCAAATCTTGATGATCCGTAAATAACACAAATTCTCGTTGTATCAAGTAATGTTCCCAATGCTTTAAAACTTGAATAACAACATAAAATTCTAACTCATAAGTAGTCCACTTTTGTCGGGACTCACTAACCTTTTTACTGAAAAATTTGACCGGGTGACCTTCTTGAGATAATACTACTCCAATTCCCATAACTGAAACATCACACTCAACTTCAAATAATTTTTTGAAGCTAGGTAGTGCCAACAACACCATTGTAGTGCATAACTTGGTTTTTATTGCCTCAAAACTATTTTCTTGTGCTTTGCCCCATTGAAATTGGCCTTTTTTCGAACAATCGGTAATAGGTGATATGATTGTACAGAATCCTCGAATGAAATGCCTGTAAAAAGTTGCTAGCCCATGATAGCTCTGTACTTCTCGCACGGTTTTAGGAGCTGGCCATTCGCGTATTGCGTTCACCTTTGTCTCGTCAACCCGAATACCATCCTTTCCCACTATAAAGCTAAGAAATAAAAGTTGATCAGTCATAAATATGCATTTTTTTAGATTGATATACAGTTTATTATCTCGCAAGACTGAGAGAACTTCTTTAAGATGTGACAAGTTCTCATCTTCATTCTTGTTGTAGATAAGAATATCATCAAAATAAACCACCACAGTTTTTTCCACAAATGGACGAAAAACTTAGTTCGTTAATCGCATGAATGTGCTTGGTGCGTTCGACAGCACAAATGGCATTACTAACCACCGTAGATACCATCCTTGATTTTGAAAGCTATTTGTCACTCGTCGCCAGTTTAAAAATGGATCTGATGATAGCCACTCCTTGAATCAAATTTGGTGAATACCACTGCACCTTGTAACCTATCGAGCATATCATTAAGATAGGAGATGGGAAAACGATACTTGATTGTTATTTTATTAATTGTACGACTGTCTATACACATTCGCCAACTGCCATCCTTCTTTGGAGTGAACTGCACAAGGACTCATGCTCTCATTGAGCAATCCTTTATCAAGTAACTTATTAACCTGTCGCTGCAACTCTTCATGTTCAACTAGGCTCATGCAATAATGTCGTAAGTTATGAAAACTAGCTCTAGGTGCCAAATCAATATGATGTTGAATGTTTCGCATATGGGAAAATTCGTTTGGTAACTCGTTAGGTGCTATATCAGCAAAATCAGCAAGTAACTTTTGAACTTTGGAGACAATTTGTATAGTTTCTTTCGATTGACCTTTAACTACTAATGCTAATATTAGGTGCGGCTCTTTTACTTGTTCAAAGAATTATGGGCCCGATATGTTGGTAAAAAATGATTTCTTTTTCCTTGATAACATAGTTGTTTACTAAAGGTTGAGATTGTGGTACTAAAATGATTTTCTTATCAAACCATCAAAATATGAAATTTTATCTCGGCCCTTATAAGTGGCATTAACGTCATAGTGTCATGGACGACCCAATAAGACATGACAAGCATCCATATCCACCATGTCGCATATGATCTCATCTTTATAATATTTTTCAATCGACAAAGGAACCTTATAGATCTCTAGAACTTGAACTTCTTTGCTTTTTTAATCCATGCAATCTTGTATGGAGAAGGGTGTCTCTCGATTTTCAATTTTAGAGCTTTTACCACTGCTTTGGAGACAATATTCTCACTTCTGTCGCTGTCAATGATCACGTCACATACCTTATTACGAATAGTGCACCGAGTCCTCAAGATTTTGTGTCGTTGCAAGTTATCGGGTTTTTTGGTACAAGTAAAAAACGTTGGACAATGCATGCCAACTCTTTCCCTGTATCTGCATCCGCAACATTACCACTCTCATAGTCATCATCTTCAAAATTTTGTTCTTCATCACTTTCGCCCTCTTCTACAATGTTAATAGATCGCCTGTTTGGATAGCTATTTGAAAGATGGCTTGGTTGGTTTCACCGATATTACTTTCTAAGATTAGGACGCGCATAAGGGTCATTATGGTTCTTTGCCATGCTTGGTTCTATTTTGGATGTTAGATCAAATGGGAACTGAAGTTCCACTTTGATTATGTGCCGAATTCTGAATTGGCGTTGTACCTTTACCGTTATTATCATCGTTTCCTTGTACCGTTGCACCATTTGGAGTAGAATAAATTTCTTGAATTGGTCGTTGAAAATTGCTTTGAGTACGGGTTGTGGTCTTATTTATCTGATTTTCCACTTTCATTTCTAAATTGACCGCATATGTCATGGTCCAAACCTCCTAAAGAGCTAGTCGATCTTGAATGAATAATTTTAGGCCTCCTATATATCGAGCAATTAATTGAGCTTCTGTTTCTAACAAATTAACTCGGGCATTTAAACGATAGAATTCCTCTGTGTACTCATTTCGGTTTTTTTGTCGAAAATTCTAATATTACTGGTACAAAAATTGCTCATAATCTGGAGAGAGAAATCGTCTTTGCAATAACCGTTTCATCTTGGGCCAGGTTTGCACACATTGTTTTCATTGTCATTGACGATTAAATTGAAGATGTTCCCACCATGCTGAAGCTCCACCCTTTAATTTATATGCCACGAGTTTAACTTGGAATAGTCGAAAAACATTTGACGGTATGGATTCAATCCAAAAAAATCTTCAATGTTTAATTAGAGGCGGCAGGCTCGGCCCTAATGCGTACGAGCTCGACTTGTGCTCATTAAGACCTGAGCTCATGGCTCGTTTATAATGAGTCGAGCTTCTGCTTGGCTCGTTACTCAAGCTCGACCCGTGAGCTCGTGGCTTGTGGGTTGAGCCGAGTTTCAGTTCGCAAGCTCGTTCATTTTCCTTTTTTTTAAGATAAATTTTAAAAAAATAATTAACCATCTTCCTTTATCCGGGTCTGAGACTAGCTATTTCAATTTCGAGTATGCGAAGTTAAAAATTGTACACGAACAACTTGTTATGTGAACAATTTTTTAAAAAAATTATAAAATTATTATAAAATAATAAATTTTGATTAATATGGTTAAATTAATTATCACTTACTTGACGACATACAATTTCGACATATTTATCTTGCAGTCGAAAATGACCGTCTTGTCAATCATTCATGGAGATTAATGCTTCCAAAATATCTTCTTTCAATCTGCTCCTGACCTCGAACAGGACTCTCTTACCTGCACTAAAAGTAGACTCCGAAACAACAGTGCTAACCAGTGATGTTAGTAGGTCTTTTGTCATCGCAAAGACCACTAGTCATCGTCTTTCGTACTTTCCCCAGAATTCAATTACTTCTACTAAACGTTTTTTTAATTGTTTTGTTATTAGGCATATTATGATTAAAATAATCAATTAATTCAGCAAGCAATGTATTTGGACTTGTGTCTGATATTTGATTACATGCGGTAGACAAACTACTATTAGAGGAACTACATGCATTTAAATTACATCTATATGAGTTAATACATTTGAATAAAGTTAAAACTTCAGCGTCGTCTTCTGGTAAATCAATGGGAGGAGTAGGTGTAGAGCTAGAGGGTACCCGATTAATATTTGTACACATTCGTTATGTATATAATTCATACATTTCACATAAAAATTGTTATAAAGTTCTATAAGTGATAGGTGTATTAAAAGTTAAAACTCTTGAAATCTGATTAATTACAAATTTAGTACCCGATAAATTATATCGGTGGTCCATGATGCGTGCTAACGAAAATGACATAGGCAAGTCTTCCCAATATTTTCTAAACTTTAATTCCATAGAATATATAATTGCACCAAAATCGAGATTATTTTTATATCAATGAAAAGCCATAACAAGTATATAAAGACGTTCAAGTACCATACAAATAATGGGATAGTAAATTTCAGACAAAATATTTGTAGAATCATAAAAATTTGTTAAATTTTTTTTTAATTTAAAAGCTAAAATCCAATCTGATTCATTCAAAACAGTATCATTATCGTTTCTAATATGCCTATTATTATAAAATTCAGTTATTAAATGTTCAAAGCCTTTGCATGATTTTAATAATAAGTAAGTGGAGTTTTATCTATACCATACGTCACTAATAAATGTTTTTGTATTTGTCACCCCAAATTCGACACAAAATTTCTCAAATATTTTTTTTCTACTAAGTGAAATCGTGATATATACTAGTACATCCCTAATTCTTTGAATTTCATTCTTATTATGTTTCAAATCGTCCTGCACTATTAAATTAAAAATATGGTGCACACACATCGAATATGAAACAAATAACCACCGAAATCACGTTGCAGTACTCTACACGATTTATCAATAACTACCTTATTAACACCAGTGTTGTCGAATGTAAATGAACGAATTTTACTCTCGCAACGATATTCTCTAATAATGTTTATAATAGCGTTATATATGTTAGCGTTGTGAATGAATTCAATAATTTTAAAAGTAATAATTTTTTTATGCATACACCAAAATGAGTTTATGTAGTGTGTAGTTACAGCTATATAACATCTTTTTTTAATCTCTTTCCATATATCCAAAATTAAAGATATAACACCCCCATATTTTTCTAAATCGGCTATTAATAGTTTCTTTGTATTAAAGAAATATTCTATTGTATCTGAATAAAGAATATTTCGACTTACCCCAACATACCTCGGTTGAAGATATTCTTTTATGTACGAGACGAAATGTTGGTTGTCCTCTATTGCTAAAGGCAATTTAGTAGCGGCAACGAATTTCACAATTATAGTTCGAGGTTTCTCCTCCGAATACATCCACGTAGAAAGTAGCATAGTAGTAGAATCGGTGCTCGGACTACCAAATTGCAGTTGCGTTGACAGGCAGGAAGAAGCCCATCTTTGGCCACACATGCTTTGTAGTGACGGTTGATGTGGGTGATTCCAATATCTTTTTATCATGTCAATCGTTGTTGACAGTATTTACATACTGTTTTAGATTTTATAACTCCATCGACTATACGACCTATTTGAATCAATTTAAAATGATCCCAACATTTTGCTTATATTTTCCCCTATCGCTTCCCTCTTACATCAAGAATATCTAATTCATGTTCATCCTCCCATTCTGCTTCGAAAACATCAACGCCATCCAAATCAATTGGATTATTACTTCCATGAGCATCGGAATCCGGAATATTTTTTGGGAATAGGTACTTTGTTTAGACCACAGAATTATTTCTGAAATTGACTTTGCGGCATGATAGGTGATTCGCCTTCGATATCGAACAATCTTTCAACAAATGAGTGTGGACTCATTTGTGAATTGTGATGAAATGTATACGTAAGTAACAAATCAAGAATTGTAAGAAAGTTGACGTGTAAGATTGTAATTGTAAATTTGTAGTGTGATAATTGATATTGAATAATTGAAATTGAATGTAGAAGTAGAATTGAGAAATGAACGTAGTAGTCTAATAAATAGATTGTAGAATTAAGATTAGAATGTAAAATATATAAAAGACTAGAGAGTAGAGAGTGAGAGTTGTGTGAAAAAAATTGGAATGTGAGGGGTATTTATAGGAAAAAAAATAAAAGTGGCCTTTCTGGTCACTTTTAAAGTTAGTCGGCTCGACCGCTAGTGCTTGGGCTCGTCATTTGACGAGCCTGAGCTGCCCACAAGCCGAGCAGCAGAGCCAATGAGGCATTCGGCCCGTTTGTCAATCGACCGTCAAAACTTGGCAAGTCTATCTTTATCTTAAATTCTTGAATACTTGTAACCCAATTATTAGCCCTTGGTCGAAAATTATCTTCTTCTTCGAATGAATAGTCGAAAGCCCCTCGTTGTCGTCTTTGCTGAAAACCTCTAGCCCTTGGCTGAAAATTAAGACCTCGATCAAAATTAACTCCTTAGTCAATATTGTAACCTCAGTTAACATTATAATCTCGGTCAAAATTGTATGGGTCAAAATTATTACCTCCATCTACCCTATATCTTCAGTCAAAATTAATGTCATAGTCAAAATCAATTCATCTCCTAAAATCAAATCGCCTCTCTGCCTCTCAAGGTTTCTCGTTGGAGCTCGTTCTTGGTCACTGAGTTCGTCGTCGTCGTCGCCGCAGCTGATTGGGACCCCCACTGGAGGTCGTCTTCATCTCGCCATCCTCTTCATCCATGTTTCTTCGCTCGTAGAACCGTAGAGGGACAGGCTCGCGAAGGTCGCGATTCGCTACTGGGTTCGCGGGCAAGGCGGTTCGACCGTGGTGTTCTGGTTTATGTTGTTGGAGAGTGTTTTTTTGTAGCGAGTTGACGCTGCTTCCCCAAACCTAGGTTGACGCCGGGTTCGGCTCCAGAATTTCTTGTGCCTAAGTCAAGATGTCATGGTTGATGACCACTGTCTTCATCTTCATCTTCAGAGCCTAGGTCATGTTTCCTTGACCATGCTTCTTCTCATTTTGGTTGTTTCTCGTTCCTGTCCTTCATAGTTAACATAGTTATCATCTGCGTTAGATTGCAAAGAGCATTGTCGATCTCCTCAATTCGTTGTTCGAGTCTGTCGAGCCTCCGTTCGTCGTCGATGGTTCAATTGCCACCAGTACTTTCGTCGGCCATCGGAATATGGTAAGTTCCTTGCTCTGATACCAATTTTGATGCGGAAGCATTTATGAAATTCTTGTGATAAAAATTGAAAATAAGAATTATATTGAAATAATTTTGCTTTGTATTGATATATGATTTATTATCTTGAAAAGTGTACAATACCCCTATATTTATAGACAAAATTATCCCGAATCCTATTAATAAAAAGAACCAAAATAAGGAAACTAAATTCTGAAAGAAAATAAACTAATCATAATCTAAACAAGATTTAAGAATAAACCTATTACAATTAGAAAAGATAATTTTAAAAAACAGACTCCTAGATAAAGTGAAACTATTAATTGTAGTTGTGATATACTACATCATAATATGTACATAACATATACAAAAGTTGAAAGATATGCTCAATAAGTTAATCAACACAAAAAGGATGAATTGTACTTTCACCATCTCGATAACGTAAATGCTATGCCATTTCAACCGTTCTTTATGATATGGTCAACCTTTCTATGTCACATACGTTAGGGAATCTATTATTAGAGGTTGTTTCATTGAAAAAAATAAAAATATCGGTGAAAACTTCATAACGACATAAGTGTCGTTACTGGACTTAAAAATGACACTTTTGCTGTTATGTGCATAAACACGAATATAAGCAGTCATGACATATTCCTGCACTGAGAAATAATAAGTGAAACTTACGTTGTAAGATGCATATGACATGTATAAAATTTTAGAGATGTGCTCATTAACTTAATCGGCACATGTGAGTATGATGACTTGTGCTTTCATCATTTTGATATTGATAATATAAAAGCTATATCATTTCATCTGTTTGTGATATGGTCAATCTTTCTGTATTATATATGTTAGGGAGTCTATTATTAGAAGTCATTTCAGTGAATAAAATCAAATTACAGTGGATAACGACTACATTGCCGTTTTGCATAATAGATAACAGTTGGAGCGACGATCTACATTTCAGATAATAGTTGGAGTGTCATTATCATTCAATAAATTCAAACAACACAAATAACACACTAAATACAAAAACAATGCCAACTAAATATTATTTAATACTTTGTTCAATAATAAAAGTACAATCTATATGAAATTTTTAAAATAATCTTTCTTCTTCAAATGAAAATGAGATTTTTCAATGTAGATAATATGCTCATCAAACTCTTGTTTAAATACTCAAAATAGGTGAAGAATATAATAAATAACAGAATTTTAGAATAGTAATCACGATAGTTGAAGAGAAAAAAAGGGTAATTGTGAATTGGGGACCTAAAATTAAATTGGGGAATTAATTAAATTGATAAGGGTGTTAGGGTCTTTTCCCATGGTGAGGGTATTTATGACATTTGACATTATTTGTTTAGGGTAATTATATTACCACTACAAATTTTAATTATCACACCACAATTAAAATATATTTTTAATAAATACACCACAATAAATTTATAATTATACTTCTAATTCAATAAAAACAAAAAAAATCAAAAAGAAAAAAACATAATACATTATTGTGGTGTACATATTACCAATATTAATTCTCGATTTCTCAACATTTCCCCTCATTATTTCACAGCCATTGGAAACAGAAGAATGGTAAAGAACACCATGCCATAATTAACTAAATGTTTGTCACAAATAATTAATATGTCTGAAAGGATCCTTTGAAGTTGTTAGTAATTTTTTTGTGTTGCCATTTTTATTCAAAATATGAATTTTTTAAATATATTTGCAATTTCTTTTTTAATCTTGGAAGTTTATTTTGAAAATACTTTTTAAGTGGAAATTAAGAAATTTTATCGACAACAACCTTATAATTCATTGATAAAAAGATTTTAATAACGAATGGTTTTTGGTTTTTTTTTTTTTATTATTGATGAAGCGGATTTAGGACTTAAATCATAGAGTTTAGTCTCAAAAACTAGAGTAATAAAGCGATATTCAACCAAGACTAAATCATATTTCCAGCTAATGGGATAGCTTTTACAGTATTTTGTTTGCCCCACCCATGACCTATTTTGGTTGCCCAGGACATCACAATACTGCTTCGTATTGTTTTAAATTCATAATAAATCTGTTCGACTTAACAAAAAATCAGATTCTTAATTTTCAAACTTGACAAATAAATTGAAAAAATCCATCTGTAAGTCGTGGTCAAATATAGTATAAATTCATTTACCGTGAGGAAAAGAAAATTATTTTGCTGTTGTGAAAGAAGGCCAAAGCTATCAAAAAAGCTATGAGCAATAAGATGTAAAGGAAAAAGAAAGAAAGAAATTATGTTTTATATTTATGGTGTAACAATAATTTACTTAATTAAAAATTATACTAAAACCACAATTATGTAATTTTACTTAAGAATATTTAAGTAAATAAGAAAATTTTGGTATACTTAATAAATTTTGTAGTGGTAATATAATTACCCATTTGTTTATTGTATTTTATAGTCGGAGACCATTTGACCAAAAAACATTGAGCAAATGTTACTTTTCCAAATACAATGTTTAATTAGACTATTTAACCAAGTCTCCATTGATTTTAAACACATCAATCTCATCACTAATCATATTTCTTCCACATAGGGAGAGTGTCAAACTCCTTGTCTAATTAGAATGTACATCTAGCTTTATTCTTTTGGCTGAGGAAATTTGTGTCTGCCGAAAGGAAAGGGTTTTAAGTCATTGTTTGACTCTCGTTAAAACAAAACTCTTTATTTTTCATGCTCATTTTAATTACACGTTCACACAAAAAAAATATTTTATGCGTAAATTCAAAAAAAAAATTCTACTTTTAACCATGCACTCTCCAAATCACCATTCAAAATATCATTTTCTTTCAATTTCTCTTTATAATGGTTATCAAACAGGGGCTAAGTGTTATTTGGGTCAATGTCAATGTAGTTGCAAATTTCATCAAGGAGGATTAGGGAATCCTCTTGATTGCAGCTTTCTTACCTCTAGAAAAAGAATGAAAAAAAGGCTCGAATGACCTTTATCGTCTTTTAAATTGATGAACATTTTTATCAATAATTAGTACTCAATGACCACATAGATGGTTCAGATCATACCGAGAATATGTCTTTACTTTTGATTTATTGGTACTAGTCTAAGTTGAGAATAAAAAAATTTAGATACATAAAGTTGAACATGAATTGAACACATGATGAAAATTGTGGTAGTTGTTGATATCAAGAATGGATAGAATGGGAAGTACGACGATTGGCTCACGCTTGAGACCAAAAACAAAACACTTGTGCGAGTCGCTCATTAGCTCACACAAGTTGGCTCATGAGTCAAGCGAGCTAGCTCGCAAGCGGCTCTTGTTTCAGCTCGTGAGTGCCTAGCTAAACAACTTGGATGACTTTTTTTTTTATCCGCCGTGGAGGCTACATTAGTTGATGGCCAAACTTTTTCACGTGTATCGTATTTATTGTATTTTTAATTTGATTATTCAAGATGACTTTAAGATTATTGTATTACAGCTCACAAAAATTAGATATACTATTTCTTTTATTTCAATTTCTCCATTTCACAAACTAGTATTTGTGAGTATATGTACAAATTTGAAATTATTTCAATTTCTCCATTTCGCAAACTGGTATTTGCTAGTATATGTACAGATTCAAAATTAATCTACATGATGTTTGGAATTGATATAGGTAATATATGAAACTCTATTTATCTCATGCCACTGTTACTGTTGTTCAAACTTATTTTTTAATAGCAAATAAATTTAGCAAATATGGAGATTGTTCGCTTTCTATGACATTATTGCTATCATGTAGATGAAATTTTGAAAAATATCAGGAGGACTTATTCATGCCCCTCTAGCTGAAGTTCGGGACCCTCGTATTAATTTACAAGATTGTAAAATCTTATCGATTTTTTTTTTTTTTTTTTTTTGCACTTCACATTTTACATCCCCATTACACACTTTGATATAGAGAGTGCCTTTGTCCACTTTGTATTCATATTATGCTACAAAACTGTTTTGTCATTCTTGATGAGGATGTATGGAATTATTTAAGTACGATGATTACAAGAAATTCATCACCTACCCATTTTTCTTCTAGTCATTTTTCTTTTAGTTATAGTAGTAGACAAAATGAAATCCCCGTAAAATTAGCTAAATATTTTTTATACCACATTCTTAGGGTATGTTCTCTTTGTTGCTTCCAAACCATTTTCAATTTCAATTTTTGAAAACACTGAAAA
>CAIGRP010069321.1:0-13756 GCA_903798385.1 Fraxinus cuspidata
TTAAAAAAGGAGAGAGAGAAAAAAAAAAAGTGATGCAATGAAATTGATCAAAGCATATGAGAAAAGGTAGTTAAAAGTGGCTCATGCTCGAATCGAGACGAGCCAAGGTCGCGAGCTGTTCGACCCACTTGTCATCCCCATGACACACACTTACAAGTAGCAATGTCAACGAGCCGGTCGAGCCACGAGTCGAAACTCAAAACTCGAGCTCGACTTGAGCAAAACAAGTCTGAGTTTTTTTGTGCCTGAGCCGAGCAGGCTCGATTTTTTTAATTATTTTTTTTCTATTTTTTTTTTGTGTGAATTTCAGCTGCCTGCTAAAATTAATTTTTTTTATTTTACTTTTTTTTTTCTAAAACACGAGCCCGGGTTCGAGTCGACACTCCAAAATGGGGCTAGACCCGAGCCAAAGTCGGGCCCGGCTCGGACTTTTTCGGGTCGAGACCCGAGCCGACAAGATTTTTTGCCATCCTTACTTACAAGTTGATTATATTTTTAAAACCAATTTGTGCTGAAGAAAGTTTTTGTCGATAAAATTAGGGTTTGTTGGATACGTAGTTAATTAAGCTAATGGAAAAGCATTTTAAGGAGATGACTCACACTTGCAAGTTGATCATATTTATCTCTCTCTTTTGTAGCTTGTTTTATCGATCTTGGAGCAATAAATTTTTTATGTGTTGGTGGAGGCATTGATGATGGTTTTTTATAATGATTTTTCTGTTCAGCGTCCATAGTGGTTGCTTTAGGGTTAAGGATTGATTGTTGTTGGTGGCAGTGCTGATGGCGGGGTGTAAGGATGGCAATGAAGATGATCTAGTTATTTTTTTAATTGATGGTAATGGGTTATAATACAGTGTGTTGTAGTAAGATAATGGTGGTAGCGGTCTGAGGATAGTAATGTTGCCATTGACTACAGCGTAATACTGAATTTACAAACGATGGTGACAATCGTTTTAATGGTGGAAATAGACAACAATATATTTGTAACATTGTTACAAATGGTGACTACTGCAACAGTAAAAACATGTGGTGAAAAGTGTGTAACATAATACAATGCAATGTAACACATTTTGTTAGAGTTAAATTCATCGATGCCCATCCAACTCCCTTTCACAACTTTCACTAATTTTAGAAAGGGATAAATAAATAATTTTGCATTATATATATAAAATAAATTTGATAAAAAATTAAAACAAAAACTTATTTTTTTAAAAAATAAAAAGTTATTTAAAAAAAAAGTTAATTAATAAAATAAAATAAAAACTTATTCTTAGAAAACAAATGTTACTTAAAAAAATAAAATAAAATAAAAAATTATTTTAAAAAAGTTATTAGAAAATAAAATAAAAACTTATTTTGAAAAAAGTTACTTAGAAAAATAAAATAAAATAAAAACTTATTTTGAAAAAAATACGTTCCTTAAAAAAAGAAAATTAAATTTTGTTTTGAAAATAAAATAAAAACGTTACTTAGAAAAATAAAATAAAAAACTTATTTTGAAATAAACGTTTTTAAAATAAAATAAACTTTTAGTTTTTGTTTTTTTACCGTTTATTTTATATATATAATACAAAATTATCGTTTTAAGTCTCGAAATTAGTGAAAATGGTGAAAAATTGGGTAGTCATGAAGAATTAAATAAAATTGAGTGGTCATTGTGACACCGTGTACAAAATTGGATGACCACGGTGAAACAAAATCAAATTGAGTAGCCATGGTGACATTAAATATAAGGTTGGGTGGCCATTGGTAGATTTAACCCAATTTTGTTATATTGACACCACAATTTTTATTTGTTGCACCACATTTTAATAGTAGTTAAACTCTTAAATTTTTGCTCATTGTAGAAGTTATCTTCAACTTTTTTTGTCGAATTCTTATTTTAAACCTTTCATTAATTAGTGCGTCTCGTTCTTAATGATAATTTATATCAACATATTTTATTTTCTTACTTTGAAATGAGAAAAATATTTTTGCACGTTATTATTTTTTAAATACGATGAAAAAATAAGTCATTATAGGTCATTTCAATGGACTTTTGAACGTAAAATTGTTATCAAATTTAAATTGTGTTAATTAATGAAAAGTTCGAGAATAAAAATGACATGAAAAATTGTTAGGAACATAAGTGTTATAATGAGCAAATATTAAGAATTTTAAGTACAATTAAAATATGGTGTAAAAAATAAAAATTGTGGTGTGAATATAATTGAAAAATAAGACCATTAAACATTAATTACTAATAATTAAAACCTCTCCCGCCGTTCCACAATTTTTTTTTTATTTTTTGTTTTTTTGTCTCTCCAATCTTTCCTAAATTACCACCCCAACAATCTTATCAATTAAAAACTTTCATAACACAAGAGTCCATGAAAATCCCTTATTTCGTTTCCAAGCTGTAATTTTAGAACAAAAAACCTGAATGTTCAAATTTTTATGAAAAATCTCATGTCTACGAGGTTTTTGCTCAATAACTCAAAATGCAATTATCATGTCTCAAATTTTTTAAAATGACAGGCAACAATTAAGGTTATATCGAGGATAAATTCAAAAAAACGACATAGTTAAAGTCACATTAAGTCGAAAAAGTATTTACATCCTCGAAATTTATAAAGCACACAAGCTCAACAATTCAAAAACACAAAACACATTAAATGTCAGATTGAGGTTACAATTAATGATCCCTATTGTTCAATAACTTCAAACACACAAATTAATTCATTAATTATCAATTTCAATTGAACAATAGAGGTCATATCCGGTGAATTTAATGTCTCATATGGAAATTATAAACGTCGTAAAAAATACTATATATCCCCTCCAAAACCAAAACCAAAACCATTTAAGTTGTTGGCTTATTGCGCGTTTGCAAAAGGCTAGAAATGAAAGACTGGAAGGGTCTTTTCGAATTTTGAAATATTGACAAATAAATAAAGATTTCATTTAAGAAAAAATTAAAACAAAGTTATTATTCATTTTTTCTACTACTTGCTACTTGTTTCTAATAATTCAGAAGATCTTAAAATAAACCATTCATAGTGGGAACAATGTTCTTGGTTAGGAGCATATCATATGAGAATTTTATGTTTACGAGCTATAAATTAACCTCAAAAAATAGCTAATTAAGTCTGTTCGGTGTAATTTGATTTCGGCTATATATTACCTAATTTAGCCTCCATTTGGAAGAATTTTTGAACTTGGTTTAATTTATAACCGAGTTTCTAGTGTTCACTATGTATGTACGAGCCTCCTACATTGCCGAAAAAAAGAACTCTCACTTCGAGCACTCCCTTTCAATATAGGTAAAAATGACTTGAGACTATATATTTCAATAATTTTTTTCTTTTTTTTAACTCTACTCACATTTCTAGTTAAATTGGTCAAGTGAAGATTTCACTTTTCCTGATTCTTTTTCCTTCCTTCAACCATACATTGCTACCTCCATCGTCAATATCCCAATGTTATAATAACTCGTGATAACATTGACCTTGATGGTTTTAATTAAGTTTGTAGAACACCTTAAAGTTTGATATCTTTTAATAATGATATTTTAAATTATGAGAGTGATAATTTGAATTTTCTTCGTATCCTCTTCGACGATATTGGATTCAAACAAAGTACTAGAATACAAGTGTTTGTACCTTGATGCAGAAAACAAGCAAAGGAACGAATGAATGACCATCTATAGTTGTTGAAAACAGTTGTTTTGATTCTTTTGAAAGAATGTTTCAACCAAATAACACATGTTAAGAAATAAGTAAATACTATTTGTTTGAGTTTAGTGGAAAAAATTACATCAATGGGACGACTCTACTTGTACATATGGTAGAATCGCTAACTCAAATAACACCACCTCATATACCAAACTACTAAAGTCATGACACCTCAGACGCTGAGTGAATAAGAAAGAGAAATACAGTATATGGGCATACCTACTTGGAATCCAAAGTGTCTTAGTTTGAGTTGTTCAAGATTCGAAGTGTCTTGATTTGGATGTACGAATGGCGTGTCCAATTAAAGAAATAATGATTCTATTTCGCCGATGTTTGGTTGCTAAATGCAAAATAAATAAATTTTCATTATCCTTGTGTGACTCTTCTTTTTTATTCTAACGGTTGGAATCGACCATTTCAATACATAAAAGGTAATCAATTCGAAGATGTTGTCGGAATGAAATATCACAATATTTTTCGACACATCCCAAAGTGCTGGAAATGAAAGAATATCTTTCACAGTTTCACATATCCATCCAATTTGACAACTTTTTGGGAAATGATAAAAAAAGATATCTCAATCCGCATTACTTTTTTGTAAACAAACTTTTCCTTAGCCCAACATTGTGAATAGCCCAAGCCCTATCCAATCTAGGCTCAAAAGCCAAGTCCAAATTTCAAGTCCACGATAGTTGCCTAACCTGAGGTCAAATATTGTATAATCTGTAACGTCACTTAGAAATGAAGAAAATGTACCAATTTTTTTCTTAAAAAAATATTTTTACTCACAAAAGAATTATCGACAGTTCAAAAAGAAACCAAAAAAATAAAAATAAAAATTCAGTGTATATCGTCGATCACTATTTACATATTTACCTCACTTTTATCACTGTAAAAATAAAGAATAATCTCTCTCTCTCTCTCTCTCTCTCTCTCGTTATACACACACCAATCCAGCACATTATTTTACAGTAGTAGGAATTTTGAAACCAAATGAAATGTACCACCCTTGTCACTTTAATTGCCTCGACACTCTCTCAATAGACAATATTTTGTACATGATCTTACGATTTTTCGCATCAGTCGATCCATTTCATAAATTCATCCAAGGAATATTTGGAATTAGTATCACCACCTTTGTCACCTTGATCACCCTGTCCATCTCCTCCGGCCACCACGATCACGTTCGGTGCCCGCACTTTGAACCGTTCGGGCCTCTTCGAACCGAGGCTGAGGCTCCTTCCGAGAGTCCGAAAACTTGTCATCTCCCTGTTCTTCCTCGAAGCATTACGAGTTTTCTTATACACAGCCACAAAATCTTCGTCATTTTTTGGGAAAATTTTTTTGAAAAATTCATGTCTTCTAACATAAATATCCCTGAAAGATTCCAGTAGCACCAGCAACCTCGGATCAAGCCTTTTTCCAGATTTCCATCGAATCATATGCGGTCGATAATATTTTTCGCCAAAATCTTCTCTGTATAATCCAGAAAAATCATTTTCCCAGCCGGGATATGAATCGACGGCAGCGTTTGATACCTCGTAGGAAAAATTGGACATCATTTTTTCTTCCGAAAACATAATGAGAATTTTCGCAAGTTTATGTGAAGAATGTATGTTTGATGAAGAATTGATTGAAAATATGTAAAATATATGTAAGTTTTAAATATCTTGATGAACAAGCAAAAGCAAGAATTTCTTGTTTGACTATGGGATGATTACTAGGTCATGTAAGAGCTTAGACAACGCGTAGATGACTGGATTAATATAGGTTTTAGGCCAATGTTTGGTTCATATACAAAAATCGATTAAAATTTAGGTCAAAAATTAATGTTATAAAAATTTTAGCTATGCATCTCGTCGGCTCCATAATTTTTAACTATACATTCTATTAATTTTTATCATAATCTACTAAAAAATAGTTTTACCTAAATAAAATAGGGGCTAGATGAGTCTGTTTGAACCCTTTTTTTTGCCAAAACGCATTTTAGATTAATAATTTGATAATGAATATGTGGTTAAAAGATAAAGAAAAGTTTTGAGTTTACGCATAGTATTATTTTACTAAATAATGTATGGTTAAAAATAAGAGAGAAGAAAAATATATTTTGAAAATATGAATGGGATCGAAGGTGCTTTCAGTTTCTTTCAGACCTCTTTATTGAGTTTCCCGTTACACTGTGAACTTGGTAGTTGAACTTACACTTTATTACACTTTTGTTTGTGCGTGTGTTAATTTGATCACTAGTGAAAATGTGGTATGACAATTGAGTTATTTGTAATCTAGAATTTCAAGTGTCAACTAGACTAAAACGTCAGTTTTTTAATTAGTTAGACGAACAAATATACGCCCTCTTTGGCTTCAGTTAAAATTATAATTCATTTTTTTCTCTCTTCTTATTCGCCACACATTTTGGAATAAAATAATATTACACGTAAATTTAAAACTTTCTCTTTCTTTTTAACCATTAATTCTTTAAAAAAATATTATTCAAAAAATTAAAATGGAAAATAATGAAAGTTGACAATTCTAATAAAATTCTAATTTTCACATTCAATTGTAACAAAATATACATTCGATGATTAATGTAAAATGAAATAAATAGATGATTCAACAAAAATTAGGATGGGGGAAATCTAGGTGGCGGAGTGGAGTGAGGATGCAATTTTTTTTTCTTTTCTTTTTTACTTCCCTTTGTCTTATTTACTACTCCTTTCTTCGTTTTTCTTGAAATTATATTTAAATCACGATAAAGTTGACGATGATCAAATCGTATCCTTAAAAAAGAGTAAATTTTTGAGTCGAGAATCTTTGTTCTTTTCTTTCACATTTCCGCTTCTTGTGTTCTTCTTCATGCCCGTACAAATCTAAATGATAACTGTAAAAATTAAAAGTTCAAAATGACGTGTTAAAAATATTATGAACTAACATGTTAAATCCCGAATAAGATTAAGGAACGAAGTACAATTTTCCAATAACATATTGTTCTTCCAAACGTGTCACAAACTTGGGCATTTTCACTTGTCGTAAATCAGAAGCTTCATTTCACTCTCAAAGGGCCCTCGCGAAAATACACGCAGACTCACGCGCAAAAATGAGGAAAATCTACCAAGGAATGAAATCATTGACTTTAATTCATGGGATTCAACTCAGTCACCACTCAACTTACTTTTCAAGGTAAAAGGGGTTGAAACAAAGATTATGATGCCCTTTTTTTTGTTTTTGTTTTTTCCATAGTCATCTTTTCTCAAATGATATCAAACGGGCTTTACTCTGTGAGTTTAGAATTTGCTCTATCTGGTCTTTAATATTGTTCTGATATTTTATGCATTGTAATTTCAGTTTCTGCAAAAGTTAAAAGAGCTAAAAAATGTCAAGTTCTGTGAACGAAGATCAAGAACAGAGGTAACGATGTTTTTATATATATTTGATAATTTCTTTTCATAGTTTTGAAATTTAGTTTTTGGAGTTTTTCCTTTGTGGGTTATGGTATATGAGTGTTGTGTGCAAAGAAAGAAAGAACTGTCAGCCATGCTTGCGGATGTAAGATCTTTCTTTGTGCCTGTTCTCCTATAATTTCATAAATCGAGATTGAAAATTTATTTTTGGAGTTTTTCCTTTGCGGGTATTGATCTATGAGTGATTTTAATTATATTCTGCGCAAAAAGGAAGGAAAAAACCAATTATTCTTTTCATTCTGATGTCTATAGGAGCTTAGATGTAACCCATGGATCAAAGTTTTCGACTTTCATGTTCTTTTTGAAAAATTGATAACTTAGATTTGTTGGAACTTGTGTATAATTGAACTTAGAACTTTTACGGTTCCATAGTAGAAGAAGCCTTGTTACTGGAAGTTTGGTTTTGATTGATGACTATATACTTAAAATCTTGAGAATTTTATTATGGTCTTCTTGCAATTGTCATAAATTATCTGAATGTGATTACAATTCATAACCCAGATTTAGTAATTATTCTGTAGAGATTTGATTGTGCTAAATCTCGTGTAAATAGATGCACCCCATAACTCAGCAGAAAAAAGATAAGTTATTGACACCGCTGTTTCTAAATGTCTACTATAGAAGAAAAATCCTTGCTAAGTTTACTGAGGTGAGTACCCTGCTGTAAACTTTAGGCCCCGTGGGATTAGTCGGGTGCGCGCAAGCTGACCCGGACATCCATGATTATTAAAAAAAAAAAGTTTACCGTTCCAAATTGTTAATATATTTTTGTATTTAAAAAGCAGACTATTATGTAATCTGCTAGATGCTTAGTGTTTCCATTTATTAGTGTTGTTCAGCTGGATATATTTATAAAACTTTAGAATGTCCTCGTTGAATATAAATTGTAACTATAATTGAATCCATTGAGGGGAGAATTATTGGCAGTTGAAAGGTAATATTATCATATAATTGAATTGAAAATCTGCACTGATGAGCTTAGTTGCCATAAGATATGACATTTACAAAACATTTTTTGCTAATCTTTAATAAATAGAACATGTAAAAGAAGCAACTTTCAGAAAACCTTAAGCGTGTTTGGCCAAAAAAGTTATTTTAAAAGTAACCAAACAAGCTGTATGACAAGTGAGAAACCTACTTTTCCTGTCACAAATTATGCCAAGGAATGCTCACTGTTCTTTTATCCAATTCATCTTCATTAGTCTCTGTTCTGTCCTTTTGAACCTTCCATTTCCCTCGTTTGGTCTATGCAATTAACTTGGTGGTGGGACTATTGTCAGGTTTAACTCCATTAATTATTGCATCTACTTGCAGTTAATATTCAGAAACTTGCAAAACAAGGCTACACTGGCATTTAAGCTGCACTTGGAGTACTGCAGTCATTGTCTTTCTTTCTGTCGATAGGAGAAGTTCAACAGTCATTGAAACCTGTCTGAGTGCTCTCAAAGCAGTTACTAAACTAGCTGCATCTTGTTGGGTGATAAAGTGTTACTTGAAGCACATAAAGATGAACACAAATGAGCACACTCACGTTTTTGTGTTCTTGCGATGGAAAACAACACAGTTGCAGTCAACTTCTTTCATTTGTAATTAAAACTGTAAATCTCAAAATCTTCAAGGAAATAGAAAACCAAATATAACCTATAGAAAACCAAATACTTGGTTCGTTGTCGCTTACAGGATATGCTCTCTGTTGCTCAGAAGAAAGCATGTGAATTATCTCTTGGTTGCTTCTTTTGTTATTTGCTCCTGTTATAGTATATGTAGCTTGAAGATTCATTCCTGGTTAATGTCCCATCTTGCTAGTATTTTTCGTGGACCTTCTGGATTTGCTTTTATTATATCTTTCAACAAATGGAAAGGAACTGCAATTGGGATCTATGATTTCAGAAAGATTGGCTTTGATGTGAGAGTTAGGTTTGAGCTGATATATGTAAATCAAATCATTGAGAGTTTTCTGCTTACAAAGGAAGTAAGAATGTTGCCACGTCAATTCTACACTTGCTATACTCTCCATGCATGAATTTGCGGGTATTTGTGTGTCAATGAATCACTGGGGGATTCTAACGCTAAAAGTTCCCATTTCAGTTGAATGACTTTCCAGTTCACCAACTGCAAGTCAGTAGGTTAAGTTTCTTTTCTAGCTGGAAAAATCCTGTTAACACGGCATTGATCTAAAGTCTATTGTGTTTGCACCTATTTGAGTTCATCTTATCGTGTCAATTTTATTTTCTAGAAGGGAAACTATGGAGAATGAAATTACTTAGTAGTTGATAGACCCCACTCATTGCATTCAGGACTCCTAATTCATTCTCTGAGATCAGGTTCTTGACATGGGGTTCAATAATTTTTATAATAAGAGAAAAAATTGCGATGCATTTTAAGTTTACTCTTTGTGCAATAGAATCTTTTTTACGACATCGTTGATGATTGAATATAAATAAATAAATGCCCATCTTTAATGGCTTAAACTTTTAGATGAGGTTATTAAGGTGGTATTAGAGTCCGGCGATAGACCTGCGTTCAAGTTTCATTGCCATCTATTTATAAAAATTGTGCGGTTGTAAACCTTTATGAATTCGGCCTGCAAGTAAAGCGGTCGTGTTGATGTTTTTATTTAAATAAGTAATTTTCCCATCTCTAAGAGTTTAAGCTCTTAGATAAGATGGTTAACCTTGGTGTTTATATTAAAGAAGAAATATAGGCTTCAACGCATGGAAACCTTGGTGTTTGTATTACATATTATAATTATAGTTTAACCATGTTGGAATTTCTTTGCATTTCATTAATTTAGAGCAAGGGAAATAAAACCGACATCCCTTATAGTGTGACTATGTTACTTCTCTATTCACTGAAAAAGGGACATATATAATATATTCGTCATCCTTCAGCTAGTTGTTGTTTTCATAGTTATTCTGATACTGAAGCACTACTATATCAGGAAAGATACTACCATGGAAGACCCAAAGGCAATGACAATTCAGTTTCTTCGGGCAAGATTGTTATCTGAGAGATCTGTCTCAAAATCAGTAAGACAGAGAGCTGATGAACTGGCCGAGAGGGTGGGTTACAGTATTTGATCTACTCCCTTCCGTCTCACATTGTTTATCATGTAATATGTATTGACTTTTTTGGTCAGTTGGATCATGTTTTCAATTAAAGTTGGACTTAATTTAACTTAGATTAGGAAGTAAGGGTGTGTTTGAGCCACATTATTTTGGAAGAATGTATTTTGAAATAGTAGATTGATGGAGAATGTGTGGTTGGAAAAGAAAGAAAAGTTATTGATGTGATGGAAAATATTATTTTATTGAAGAATGTGTGGTTCAAAATGAGTACCAAGAATGAGAATGAGAAATTTAAATGTGGAACAAACAGGGGCTAACGTGGTAATTCGTAAACTACATTCAAATTTCAAGCTTCATTTCCTGAAACAAAGTAAATTATGATTGTTCTGCTTCAAGAATTGGTTAAATTGAAAAGTGAACCTGCGACAAACAATTTGAGATAATGGGTATATATGTAAGTGGGAAGACTTGTACTTGCCTCTTTCTTCCCTCTTCTCCACCTTCCCTGTTCATAAAGGTGTTCATAAATCTTAGTTCTGCTGGTTTAAGTGTTCTCAAATCATAAGATTTGTTATCCCTTCCTTGAATCTGTGTATACATATACAGGTGGAAGAACTCGAAGAGCAGCTGAAGTTTGTGTCTCTGCAAAGAAAGAAAGCTGAGATGGCAACTGCAGATGTTCTTGCAATTTTAGAGGATCATGGGATAAGTGATGTATCCGAGGGATTTGATTCAAACTCTGATCAGGAAGAAACTCTCTGTGAATCTAATTCTCACGACGATATGGCAATGGGATATGAAGCTTCCACCAACATAAAAATAAGAAGAAATGATAAGGAGGCATATTCTAGTTCTGAAATTGAATCCTCTCCTTCGATTGGTAGGAGCCTGTCCTGGAAAAGTGGTAAAGATTTGCAGTATCCTCTCGAAAGGAAGAAATACATGGATTTGGCCAGGAGACGTGCTAGTTTTGCATCAACTGTTTCTTCTTCAACGAGGCGGGTTGGTAAATCATGCCGCATGATAAGGCACAGGGAGACAAGGTAAGTTTCTTGCTTTGGATTCTGATATTTACCTACACTTCACTTATTTTGGTAGCTATTAAATGTTCTGATCTAATATTTAATCTTATGATCGTATTAGCCTCACGTGATGACATCTGCATCGGACACTTCTAAGGAACTCTCTTATCTGGAAAATAATTCTGAGATGTGTAATTAGCTTGCTTTCTGTTAATGAAAACATATTCAATAATAGCAAGTTTGGCTAAGCTCATGTCTTTTTTGATTTTTGTTTTCTTAACCTGTGCCTAGGTGGGGGCGGGGTGGGGGGTTGGAGGACCCTGCATGTAGATTATTAAATATTAGAAAAAGTTACTTTTTTTGTTTAAAAAAAATAAAGTTTAACCAAACATGCTGTATGACTATACTTCGTGAAATTAAAACTGTTTGAAGGTAGTGAAAATTAAATTTTACATTGTTTTTATCCTCTCCCATTTTGTTTCTCTTTCTGTTAGTTTTGCTACAATCTGTTGCTCTTTCTAGTCTTCAGATGCATGGTATAGTCAGCTCATTGCAAAGCTGGATTTTAAATGCACTTGGAATGAAATCGTTCTTTTGTTTTTACCAGATCAGCAATAGAGGAGTCCCAGAATGATGTCCACGTGAAAGCAACCTACTGCTCTGAAATTGAACCCGATACATCAAGAAGAAGCCCTGAACATGATATAGAGAAGAACCTACTGAAAAATCCACCAGTAGTGTTGGAAACTCACAAGCAAGAAACTAATGGCCATTACTTTGGTGGACATGGGGGAGATAACGACATGGAAAGAGCATTACAACATCAAGCACAACTCATAGGGCAATATGAAGAAGAGGAGAAGGCCCAAAGAGAATGGGAGGAGAAGTTCAGAGAGAATAGCAGTTACACACTAGTAATGTTTCATCAAAACTTTTCACCGTTTATGCAATCTAACGTTTGGTTCATAAGATGATGACTTCCATTTCCTGTTCTAAAGACTACATAGAGGGTATTTTTATTTGGTGAATTACAATTTACTGCACAAAGTATTTGAAATTATCTTTTGTCTGTTGTCTAAGTGTGCAGCCTCCAAACTCCGTAGGGAAAATTAAATAGGACAGAAATAAGATGCAAGAGTTTTAACATCTACTCAATTATTTGACACATCCCTTGTCTTTTATTTTCTTCATCAGTAAAACCATCAAATTGCCTTCATCGATTTCTAATAAACAATAATGCACTTCACCTATTTTTTTCAAAAAATGTTATTTGTCCAGATACTAGACTGAGACTATACACTGAGTTCTGCATTCCATCAATTTTCTGATTTCTTGTATCAGTTCCATTGATGCGCATGAATCACACAACTTCCATAGGAGAACCTTCGAAGTTTAGCCATTGTTTCTACCTATTCAACTCTATAACACCTCCATTGAGCCTATTCTGCTTGAAGAGGAAAAAGCACTCTGCTTTCTTCCATCTTTAACAGTCACTTGTTGATTTCCCAGTCACCATCACTGTTCATTCCTAATCCTTCCTAATGTTAATTTATCTGTCCAACGATGAAGCTATAGTGTTCTCGAATTTTCCAACAAGATCTGAGTATTCTGCTGCTTACAAAGTATTATCCTTCCGGTGATATGTAAAGCCCCATCCATTAGTTTCAGGTATTTTCTACTAATCAAGAGATTCAAATTGGATCCTTGCATCTAAATCGTATAGCGGGTGCCCCATATATGAATTCTGTAGAAGTATTGCCTTGAATGATTTTTGAGAAAGACAGCATTTAGCCCACCCTTTTACTTGTCTCTGTGTGTCGTGGGGGTGGGGTGGGGGGTGTACAAGACATTAAGCTTATGAGCAGAACTCAATTTTTGTGTATTTCTCCTAGGTCATGTTCACTTTAATGTTGTTAATTGAGCATAAATTTTTATGTTAGAACCCTTTTCAATGTTTCTAGCAGTTCTCCATAAATGTCTGATCTGTTTTGACTTATTATTCATGAACTACCAGGATTTGTGTGGCCTGGGGAACCATTCAGATGTGACTGGAGAGCATAATGAGCTCAGAACACCTGAACCGCCATACACTGCAGGAGCAACAAGTTCAGGTAACCAAGAAATGAAGTCAGAGCTGGTGGAGGCGAATGTCTATCAAGAACCTCAAACGTCCAAGAGTTTGCCATCTATTACAGATGCCAACAAGGGTAACTTACCGGATCGAAGATGCAGTGGCATGATTTCTTTTGAATCTTCAGCACCAGAATTTTCAAATCCTATGTCTATGGGGAGCAGTGATCAACAGTTTTCGGGAAACCATCATGATGCACCTTTGCATAGTTCTCATCAATGTTTGCCAAGCTGTAATTCAAGTTACTCTTCAGCAAAGATCTCTTTATCTCATGCAGGACAAAGTATGCCTATGTATGTTTCTTCAGGTGGCCCTTTGTGCCGTGATCTTGCAGTTATGCCTCAAGAAACTTTTACTGATTTGG